>JABCJY010001388.1:0-24469 GCA_013184415.1 Fusarium concolor
TTTTTTTTTTTTTTTTTGCCTTGTGGGATACTGACCTGAACGAGCTGCGCCATTGCATAGGTCTTGTCACCAGAGAACGGCATGCCAGGGAGAGATCTTCGCGTCCATAGGCACAAGATGAACGCCACGACGGACTTGATTAGAGAGGTCGACGACTTGACTGTCGAGTCATTGCCGAGCCCAAGCTCTAACATGGTCGTGATTCTGTGGGTGTGTGTGCACGACTCCAATTGAGGAGACAGAGGTGCGCCTACACGGCAAACTGTCTGAGCTAATATACAACAAGATAGACGCTGGGATGTTCTAGAACACAATCAAGAAGGCACTTGCACAGCAAAGGGTCCGGAGGTTCGTCTAAGCCCAATCTCCGGCTCGCGCCAGAAGAAAAGAAGAAGTTGAATCGGTGGCTCGCAGCAGAAGAAGGGTTAAAGAAGTTTGCCGGGTACCGTTTAGTCTTTCCCAGAGTGTTTGAAAGGATCCCAAGGTGGCATCGGCTTTCAAGGCCTTGTCGTCCTTCTCGATTCCCTCCGTCTTCGGGGTAACGTTGGGATCATCAACATCATGGACAAAGGTCAGAATGGGCCCCTCAAAGTCAGAGGCCTGTGACTTTGGAACCCATTCCTTTTTAATGCTGCGGCCATGTGATTGCCATTGGTGATATTTATTGAATCCACCAAAGCCGGCAGCTGCCCGAGCAGGTCGTCGATGGACGATGAAGTGACCTCTCATAGTTGATGAGCGGTCATCGGAGTGTTTCCCAGGATTGAGCCACTACTGGGATTCGGAAAGCGGAGCCTTGGTATTCTTGTCACTCTCGTTAAGCATCTGCCCCTCCTCCCATTCCGAGCCATCAGCAACATGCCACGCGTTGGTCTCACGGGGGAAGATGTGCTTAGTGTCCTTGTATGGAGCACTGGCCGTGAAGGTGTCATTGATCCTGTCGACCTTCGGAAGATCACTGTCGAGAGGCAGGATGGTGGGCCTGTCTGCCTGGTACCATGGCTTCTAGCCCTCGGCTACCAAGGCAGGCTGGTCTTTGACGTTGACAATTTTTATCTCCTTCTTGTCGTTGGAGATTCGCTTCATCAGGATTTTGGCCTTGGTGTCGTCGCGCCAGGGCAATTGCTGGGCGCGAACCTGGATCTTGCCATGGTCCCCAACAACGGCGAAAGAAGAGAAAGGGACCTCAATCTTTTTGAGATCGATGTTTCTTGCATCCCAGAAGTCGGCCCCAAACCAGTCTTTGGGTAGCCCTGAGAATCAAAAGGCTTTCCCTCCGGCTCAGCTTCGGGCACGGTGGAAGATTTGGCGGACCACGTCAAAATTCTCTCGCTCCCACATATGATGAATGGCCATATTCTTCACAATATATGTGCCTCTGCATTGTCGAGTAAATCTATTCTGATTGTGAGCCATGGTCCAAGACCCGCATGTCTGCTGCTGCTTTGACTGTTTGGCTTAGACTCCATAGTGCATGGCGAAATCGAGACTTGAAGTAAATTTGTCCATGGTAGCGGAGGTGTAGTAGATGGGGAAGAAGAAATCAAGATGTCTGCATTCAAGTCGGGGCCGTTGTAAAATAGGACACCATCGTCGTGCTTGAAACTTCCATCAGCCTTCTCAAAGAACCAAGTGAGATTCTCCTACTATCCCGAAACCTTCCAAGGGATTCTCCCTTTTGACGGCTGAGAATATGTTCTCAGCTATGTTGCTCAACCGCCCTGTCTTAGTCACTGTAAGCGCAGCTACAGTAGCCATATGCTCGTTTGCAGAAGGCGGGGAAGCAATTGCCAAACCTGACAGACTCTCGTCATAATGTGCAGTAAATGGATTTGTCTTAAGAAACTCCAGGAAGCGGACAACTGTAGCCTCAGCATCGAGGTTCTTATGGTGTTGAGAAGAACTTCCTTGACCATTTCAAGATCCTGAAGTTCAGACAAGGACGATGCCTTTTCAATAGCATCTCCTCGTCGAATTAAGTCCCAGCACCAGAATGGCTGAAAAGCTCCTTCCGACGATCACTCAGATGAACAATAGCGACAATAGAACTTCGTGGTAGCGAGTCCAAAGGTTCTTTAGACTCCTTCATCTTTAGATGGAGCCGGTATCGGCACCAAGGCTGCTGCATGTGGTAGTCATACTCCGCATCAAGGTTAACCTGGGACATTTTGTTGCCGTCTCCATCAAACAAGCTCCTTGCTTCAGATAAGTAGACCGCTTTGAGGGGCTGGGACTTGATAGAACTAGCGAGTTCGTAGCGGAAATATCTGCATCGAGCAAGCGGCTCAGATTGAGGCCTGATATACGTATAATTACAAGCAGGAGACCCAGCTCGTAAAGGAAAGCTAGCTGCAATCTTAGTTCCTCAAGGTGCTCGGATCTGTGATCATCAGCGTCTGGACCATTCTGAAAGGCTATGGGAATAGGAATGACTCATACAGAACAGCACCATTAACCTTCAACACACAAAAGGTTTGGCTAGAGGTAGAAAGTTGAAGATACTGCTGGGCCTCTCTTTTCTGGTAAATGTGTGTTAGTGGTCGATATTGGCGTACTCAAGGGATTCGATGAAGCCATTTGGTTTATTTCGAGACGGCATGAGGAGAAACGGAAATTTCTGAAGACGCTTACAGATCCAATTGATCTGGAGCATCTGGCTCACGATTGACCTGGTCGCATTGCCGACTGTAGATGAGTATCAAAGGGCCATGGCATTTGTCAATTGATGGAAGCTGCCTTTGATAAGAGTTCGGGAGGCCTGGGTATGGTGTTTGAGAAGCGCTGGGCTACAGCTCGGAGGGTCAACTTGCGACACGGAGTGAAATACATGCCGCTGGGAGCTGTTTCAAACCAATTGACTCAATGGTGATCGGAAGAGATTGATAAGATGAGAGGTAGTAGTGAAAGATGCGGAGGCTGGCTCCGCAATTGTGAATGTCCACGCCGCTTAACTGATCAAGTGCCACGGAGTCATTGCTTTATGACTTAGGTATGGAGGTACTCACAAGAAACCACAGCCGC
This sequence comes from Fusarium concolor, assembly GCA_013184415.1. Taxonomy (NCBI): domain Eukaryota; kingdom Fungi; phylum Ascomycota; class Sordariomycetes; order Hypocreales; family Nectriaceae; genus Fusarium; species Fusarium concolor. Next base: position 3,022 of record JABCJY010001388.1, read on the forward strand.
TGGATTTTAAATGGATATAAAATTAATTGAGGCAAGATTGGTAGCTTGAGTATTCTGTGTCGTTACATACTCAACCATAGGTAGGATGCAAATAGCTGCATGCTGTCTGACTGTTTCTATAGTTACCAGAGTACAGACTGCGGCGGAGGGAGCGAGAAGAATCTGAGTGAACAGACAAGTAGCTTGACACAACGGCTCGCGATACTCGTCTCGCGGATATCATTATTGTACAATGGGCTAGGGGAGGTCAACGCCATCTGCCAGAGCGAACAGCACGACAGAGGCAGCTCCATGCGATTTTGAACTCGACCATCCATCGACCCCACATCCGATAACTCAGCTAATTTCGAGCCTGGTCGAACATTTGGGTTTGGAGGAAGATGGCGGCAGAGATAAATATAAACAGAAATACGCACAAAAGTTATTTCAACTGTATTTATGCAGCATGCATGATGACCATCGTATGTTGAACCATGGTTTGGGCTGCCACAAGGTCATCGATACTCTCGCTGAGCCTCTCATGTTATCTCAATGCTGCTTAAAGCTGCTGATGATTGTTGTCAAGATTCTGGAGAAGCATCTGGAGATCTTGATCGCACGTGGAAAGAATTTGATGGTATCCTTGTGGGCAGTGCTGGCTGTGAACGTATCATTGATCCGCTGAGTCTTTTGGGTGTCTGTGTCAAATGGGGGGGAGGATTGGCCGTGAGGCTGGGTACCATAGCTTATAGCCATGCTTCGTGGGCGGACAGATCTTCCTAGTATGATTTGAACTGGACGTATTCAATAGGTTATTTGTACCTGGGGACGATCTTTCTCTTTATGAAAGTATTAAGAAGACTCTGGATACTGCTAAAATGGTTTGACGCAAACGATGAAGCTTCGGTTCCGAGTTATCCAAACTCGTTTAGCATTCTAAAACAAAGAGGTTATGGACTTGTCTTTTTAAAGACCATGCCAGCTGATGAACTAGCGCCGTGAATACCGTTAGCTCCCGGCCAGCAACCATACTCCGAGTAAAGAAATCCAGACTTTGAGTCTCCAGTTCAACAGATGGTTTACCGGCCATCCCATGGACTTATTCATTGCCCGGTATCCAGAATTCGACCATCGATACTCCATGTCTTTTAGTGGTGAGTTTGATCGCTTATGAAACTTCTTTAACTGGACTGACGATGAAGACACCAAGCCTTGGTTCTACTTCCGCATCGCTCTGGTCCAGGAGTTCAACTACATTTTCAGCGGATCCCCTCAGTGCTCACGCCTTCCTGGGACGAATGGCAGCTAACATTTAAGCAACGTTGTTTTCGATATGCAATACAGGGATTTTTGTCTCTGAATCCTAGTAGAAAGGGGACTAATATCCCAGAACATAACATGACAGACCTATAAGACTGTCACTTGATCTTTTGAAAAGAACAAATACAAGCGGCATCGAGTGTTTTTACAAACCTCTAGTGGTTTAAACAGTAATTGGACCGACAAGCATTTAAAAGAATATATAAACTATAATATATCTGTACTTGTACTTGGGAGCAAGTGGACTACGTCGACGAGGAGTACCGCACATCTTCTTGGAAACAGCATCCACTCTCGCCTATTGTGATGCTGAGGTTTCTGAAATCCTTCACAGGATTGCCAAGATCACATCGCTGCACGCAAAACTTGGATCGTGCCCATCCAGCCCCAGCTACTGAGGGAACTCATGTTGCTTGAGGCAGAGGAGGACTAGCGCAGAGCTTCTTAGGAACAATATTCGTTTTCACCTAACATGCGAGAATAAATTTCTAGACCGAATTAGTGTTCTAACTAGCAATTACACATTAAAATAAACAGAGATTTAGTTGACATATAATCTCGCGAAGGGAAGCACGTATTCGGCTGGAACATCTTGAACGCTACTGCCTCTCATCTCACACTAAACACCTAAGGACCTAAAAAGCACATTAATACTCCGGACTTACAGGGCTTCACATCGCCTAGTAACCTCTGTGGTACTCGCTTGTTAACTTTATCGGATAGGTTGAACTGGCGTGTCTTCGTGCAAAGCGTTTACGACGGACTTGCATTTTAGCCTGGACTACTTTTATTCTCCCAACGTTGCCCCCCTGAATCTCAAATCGCTTCACTTCGGACGGTTTTATGAATTGAACGGTTGGTTGAGAATCTCAATGGCAAGGGCGAGCTTGTGCGCACCATTTGGTATATCGTTATTGCTGATAAAGAGTGAAGCTCTTGTCAGAGCCATGTTCTAAGGGCTCAACGAACAAATATTGTGATTGGCTTTACATGTGGTTGAACTTCTTGATTATGAACTCTTTATCGTTGTTGTAGGCGACCATGACATATCTTGGTATCCTTCAATATAGTTTCTCTTTAACTGAACGTTTTAGGGTTGAAAAACTTGCGAAGGGGTCCCAAAGAACAGGAATATGGAAGTGACTACCCTACCAATGTCAATGACCGATAGGAAGACAGCAGCAACGGGATGGAGCAGGCCCATCATTGTGAGACCCTTGGCGCTGCTTGTAAGCTGTTCCTTGAGGATGATCTCAAGCTTATTGGTCTCCTCGATGGGTTTGGTGTTGCTACCTGATCTATCCCCAGCCTATACGAGAAGCTCTCTGAGTCAAACTTTTCCCTCTTCTCTTCACAAACTCTACTGATGTGCCTTCATTATATAGAACTCGGCGGCTGGTCTCGAGCCGCCAAAGCAAGAGCTGTCTGACTTACAATTTCGACATGTTTCTTTATCGCAGCAATGTGGTCCCAGTCAGTAACTTCCATGATTTAAGCGGCTTTTGGACCCATGGCCTATCAAATCATTGCTTGCATCTCATTTTTCAGAACCCTTGGTCCCCCTTCCGCGGGAGAACTCTCGAGGGGCTTTCTTTTTTCGGCATTTCCAGGTATTTGAAGAGTTAATGCTATTTATTGTCAGTGAAAGAAAGACATATATATAGACTCTCTGTGCAGGAATGATGTCGATAGTAAAACTTCGCTTCAAACGCCTAATACACTTCTCCGACCGGCGCTTCGTCTCTGTCACCTTGGGCAGCCTAGCTACTGCCTAAACTACTTCCGAACCTTTCGTAATGAGGTACCTTGTGATAACTAAATCATTGGGGGGTGAGTTACGGTGGAAGCTCGTCACGCCTGTAAACCATCACCATCCGACTGACATACAACATTAGACCCAAGTACGCGCCATTATTTTCCCTGACGCAGTATCTTATTTGTCAACTTGCCTACACGCCTATCAGGAATGACCGGGATGGAGCGTCCGGGAACACAGAGAACGTTTCGCACGCGTAACTCATGAAGATTCAACGCGATCATGACCTACCCTACTCAGTTCTTTTATTTCATAATCATGGAGGACGGGTGGGAAGTACATGTACATGTGTAGGACGAGCACTGGAGGTGAGAGCAGGCAGAAATGGTGTTAGTGTTGCAGGTTATCTAGTCTGTACCGCTGTGCCTCTGTTTTATGCTGCAGCCACCAGCATCCAAAGTCGCACGATCGAGACCACGGTCACTGTTAGTATCGCTATCGTCTTCCACTGGCACATCCCCAGCCGGCTCATACTGGACAAACACATCTAACATGAGAGCTTTACAGTCGTTGCCGATGACCGGCATCCAGTTACACCTTTCCGTCTGAAAACTACGAGGGACTTCGATCATTGGCATGGTGTTGCCTGTTTGCATGTTTTCAAAGTTGAACGATAGTAGACGCTCTTTGTGATGCTTCTGCAGCCTGACGAAAGGACCTGCCACAACCCTGTTCTGATCATCGATCTTGTACTTGCGGAAGCAGTAGCGATGAACTTCGCGCGATATGGTTGAGCAACTCTTCCATGTATCATAGTCCACAAAGTCTAGAATCCGGCCATATAGCTCCAGCGGAAGAATTCCTGCCGTTTTAGATGTTGCGCGGCGGCGCGTAGCGACATCGAAGAAGTTGACGAGCGCTGCTAGTCCGGGGAAGTGTTCTTGCAGTCTTCGCGCGGTCCCCGTACAGTTCGATCTCATGATGAGCTCACCGTGCTGATATTGAACCCCCACATTCGCTTTCAGCTCCGGTCGCTCGCGAGGGTGTGTGCTCACGCAGTACGCTGCCCGCAAAGGTGAGAGAGGAATAGCTTTACTGACTTCAACAAACGGCTCTCCGTCATCACCAACAGAAACTTCTGCAAAGGCGACTTTGAAAAGTGACAGAACAATGATCTGAAAGTTGGCACGACCCTGTTCGATGCCGTAGGTAACAGCCTCCGTGATAACCCTACCGTCAATCATCAGTGAGAGGCTAATGAGCACATCCTCATGCCAATACATCGTCTCCGGGGGCGACACCCCCGGGGGTTCGCCCGGTCGATGGGACATAGAGCCAAATTCTAGCAATGGAGCGCGATCACCGGCCCAGTCTTCGTCAAGCCATCCGGATGACATGGGGAGGTGGTCAGAGTTGCATCCTGCCCAATAGCAAGAACGAGGGTTACATGGCTGGGTAGGGAAGGAAAAGAAGCCGGCCTGGCCAGACGCGATTGAGATGAGGGCAAAGGTCAATTCACGGAAAGGAAATGAGGTCGGGCTCCATTCTCTGCCAAATCTAATGATGTCTTTATATTCGATAAGCGCCCTGGCGAGAACATGCGTGAGAAACGCAATCGGTGCTTGCCCCATGGTCGTTTTTGGGACTACAGTAAGAAAATTGTACCCAATGGTCCTGTCCGACGTGGGAAGCTCCAAGGCTGGTGAAGCTATATGTTCTTCTGGACAAATGTCCAGGGAGATGGTAGGTTTATATGGATAGATGCTGTCGAGGATGGCGCGAAGCCACAGGTTATTCCGTGGTATATTGCCCAGTTTCCAATGTATGCCGTTGTTCATGGTGAGTATCTCATGGTCGAGGTTGATGATGTAGATGTATTCGGCGTCGCAGTGACCCAGCCGTGGAAGCTCAGAAGGAAGCGTGTCCAAGTCATCATACTGAGAATAATCAGGTTCGATTCTGTCGTGGATCTCGTAGACCTTTTCTTCAAGCGCACGTTCTCTCGCCGCATACTTCTCTCGTGTCTCATTGAGCCAATATGCAAATAGTTAGCACATCACGAGGCGCGGGTTGTTTTTCACAACATACTATGGTACCCATCGCCGTCGTCGGGGATCTTCGCGACTATTTTGGCACCGAGGCCTTCAAAATAGCCGTCATATTGGTGGTAGCGAATGTAGTAACGCCCGCGGAAGCGCACTATTTCAAGTCCTCGAGTCCCCATCGTAGTGTGGTCGAAAATTTAACGTACCATTGGCTTCTTTTGTCGACCCACGGTAAGAGAAGTATTTCAAGCAACAACAAATATGACACCGGAGAGCTTAGTTGTAGTCTGCCGCGATGAAGCCAACTCGAAATTCGTTGTGCTTTTGTTGTTGTTGGTTCGAGTTACATGCATCTGAGGGGATTGAATTGCCTTGAATGGTCATAATAAAGTCTAGGCAAGTCAACTAACAGTGAGTGGTTGACATGTACTCTGCTATGGGGATCTATGGCTGACTTCCGGAGTGGAAGCTTGGGATCTTGGCCAAAAACTCGAAGGTCGATTGAAGAGTGGTATCTTGTGTGTGTTGAAGGAAGAAGAAGTGGAAGCCGGCTGCTGAGCAGGTCTCACAGCGCTTTTGTATGTGTGAGAATAAGGTTGCTGCATGAACTATATCACATTTTGACTATCAGCTGTAGAGGGAGGGACGAAGCTAGCTTTAGACTTTGACAATCTCGATCAACCACGAAATAATAGATAAAAATCATACAAGACCCATATGCTCAAAACCATCCCACTTACTCGTGGCGGTAGGGACCTGCTTCTTCTAGGTCTATCCATCTGTGTAAACCACTGAACGCCGGGTAGCGGCGGGACTGAATGCGCTTGCGAAGTCGCGCTCACTTTGTCTCCTCCTTATCTTGCTCCTCAGGGGCAATCCGTTGAAGCTCGTCTCGACGCTCTTCCTCAAAGCTTGGGCAGTGGAGCTCCTTGACGGGGACTGCTTGCCTATCGAAGACTTCGACTTGTGGGCATATGTAGGTGGCTGGCTGGCAGCGGCAGCGGCGGCGTGAGAGGCTGTCCATCGCTGCAGAAGAGTAGAAGGGCTGTCGATCAGGATGATTCGCGCCCAAAGATAAAAGCTTGGTCTACGCTCACGGCGGTTCCCATCAAGGACCTCCCGGTCGTTGATGTACCTTCTTGTGGCTTGCTTGAAGCGACTCAAGCACAAACACACTCCAAACAGTCGTTATGGGGGAGTAGATGGGGGCGTGAGTCTATAATGCAAACGCACCGGAGTCGGGGGGGCAAAATATCGAGGCAGCCAGGAGTCTGGCTATTGGAAGGGCACGATCCGATCTTTACATGGCAACATTTGCGTCACGTAAAGCCAACCAGCAAGTGAGGGGGGAAGATTGGGTGATGTTGTGAGTGGACGGTTGCCGAGTATCCTGATAGGGGGTGGTAAAAGGTAATCGAATCTGAGTGTCAATAAGCTGAGGGGGCAAGAGCGCAGCTATTAACAATTTAAACTAGGATATAGGCCGTCCGATTTATACAGATACCATCAAGATGAATTGGTCTAAGCGTAACGCCCTCGAAGGCATTGGCCCCAACATCTCTTTGCCAAAGTCGAAAACCCCCAAAGTCGGAGATAATCCAAAGGGCCTCGCATTCTCAGTGATGGAGGCCTGTGTTTCAGCCGAGAAAGCTGTCTTTAGGAGCCCTGAATTGAGCAATATATACCTCCTCATTTAATGATATCACATTCTCTATGAGTGAGACCATATCAGTTGAAGAGGAGAATGTCCATTGTTTTCAACTCCGCTGCCACAACCTTGTGACTTGGCTTTCCTGCAACATTGATACAGTTGCGGAATCGAAACTCAAGATGTTATTAGAATCTATATCAGATCAAATACCGCAGTTAATGCGCATACTGTCTTGTTGGGCGTGTCAAAACACAGCAGAACGTACCTAAGTAGCTAAGAGACGCTTTTCTCAACTTCGGCACCTCAACACGGTTTCCATTACCAATTAATCTGCCAGTCAACTATCACAAGCAACTTCAGCGCAATATAGTTATTTAAGATTTACGACCAAAACACCAACCAAAATACTATCAAAGTCTATTTGAGGATTCTTCTAGTCAGGATTAGGAAGGGCCATCCTAAATTTAGGATACTACGAACTCAGGATATCCTTTCCAATATCATAAGTTACCTAAGGATCATACCATTCTTCCCTAAACTCATCATAAGGCTCAGTAGGTACTGTTCAAATCAAAATCAACACTCGGTATCAACCTCCCTAGCCATGGAAAATGCACCAGTAAAGAAAGAAGAACTCAGCAATGGTAGGTTACAAATGCAAGAATATGCCAACAGGCCTGTCAACGAGGATGCTTGCCCAGGATAATGTGTGCGCTGACTATGGCAGGAGCATCTCTCGCCACTCTACTCTTGTTCTCGCAAGATCCTTTCTCTTCCTGCAAACATTTCCTCCCCATCATCATCGCATCTTTCACCATAGGTAGAGATCATCGATTCGTTTCTTTCACAATCAATATTCAAGATGGCCGAAGAATCCATTGCACCCACAACTGCTGACTCCCCTGCCCGCCAGTCTTTCCGCAATATCTTGGGCAGTCCCAATATGCCTTTAACCAGGGAAAGGGGAGTCTGCCTCAATAATCCGCAAGGCCTGGTAGAAAACGAAATCTTAGCTATCTACCCTTTCGCCCAAGCCTGGCATGGCATGATCCCTGGAGAGCGCGAATCCGCAGCCCCTCTTACACCCGAGCAGATCGACGAATTCTTTCGAGATGTCTTCAGCCAAGGGTGGAGCACCCATATCAGAGATAATATTTACGTCCCTCAAAAACCAGAAGGGAAATCGGGTAGAGCGGATGTGTTCATAGGGTCCTGGAAAGACTTTTTCTATGCACCTCCAGAGAGAGGGAGTGACGGGAGTGATGGATCTATTCATTACCGCTATCGAGGAGCGCCTGCCTTCCTGTCAATTAAAATCGATATTGACTCACAGAACCCAATCAGTTGGCATATTAAAGACCTCGTCGTATGCCCTTCGAACATGGACAATGTTCAGTTGAAGAGAGGAATCACATGGGAGGACGCCAGAGGGTTGGCCATGGTTGCCCACGATCGCAATGAGAAGCTCGAGATCGAAGAGTTTAACCACCGTCATGCGAAGAAAAAGACGCGGGAATTGTTGTTGAAGTTTTCCAAGGACGGTTCTAACGGGGGCTTCCCTCACATTGATACTGGCGCTATGCCAAATCGTGTCCGCAAGCCAGTCCTTGTCATTGACATGCTTGACCAGCTACGCAATTCATACAACCGCCAGCAAGGCAGTGATTGGGAAAACAGGAGGGACATGTGGGTGGAGGAGCAAGAAAGGCAGGACTCGCTGAAGCGCAAGCGTCTCGAGGACGATTCGTGCGAAGAATAGCCTTTTGCTGGGTAGTACACTTATATTCCCCTCTCCCAAATGTTGGGTGCAAGCCAGACGTTCTTCTTTGCATTATAGCCTTATTGTAGTCTGGCTACCTATTCTCTTAAGATACTTGGCCTCTATGAAATATCACGTATATCTCGTCTCTATCATTCTTCCAGCATTGAGTGTCAGCCTGATAATGGATTTGGAAAAGAGTGGTAAGATTCTTATTATAAAGTTATCCGACCAGACCGTAAACATGAGTCGATTTATACTGATTCCTAACAAAAGATTACCTTTGGACTTGTTGTCTTTTGAGATGTTCGTACACGTTACTTATGTGATATGTACCCACCGTGAACGGTTCAAAGCCTGTAAACAGTCTTAAAGAGACATACTCAGGTCGAGGGACCAAGTCGCCTTGAGACCACCTAACAGCAAGGTTACTCTTGCATTTAGAGATTGGCGAGTACGATATCTTTTGGGTAATGTTCATTGTTTGTCACGGGAGATTTCAGACGTCAAGACACAGACTATCGACACAAAGTCCTAGTCTTTCTAAAAAAGCACTTGCCAAGAATAGAGGCAGCATCGAAGTAAATTTGTAATTTTGACTTCTGATCCGTAACTTAGAACACCTACCAAGATACAAAACCACTTACACGGAGAATGCAGGTACGTGGATGTGGATGTGGGCCAATCATATCTCTTTTATTGATGGCCAACCTGTTTTGGCCCCATTGCATCGGCCTCTCTAGCACCGACCCCCGCTCATCAATTCAAAAAATCTGCAATCGAGGCAAGTACCGAACTGTGTTTGATGGTACCTGCTTATTTGCTTGGGAAAGCTCTTGAGGCAGAAGAAAGTTGATAAATAACTTTTCAAATTCAGCCAATGGCCAAACATCTTTGACTCACCAATTCATCCGCACCCGCTTACTTAAACCAGGATTCTTCTGTTTTGAGGTTACTTCTGCGAGTTTTATCGACCCAATTTTCTTCGTGTATCGATAGCAGGAGGGCGGAATTTCAGGGCATCAAAAGTAAAGTCTTGCAACATCCGCCGCATATCGACAACGACGCCGCGCTGAACAGCACGACGCCGCGAGCTTCCCCGCTAGAGATACCATCTAACTATTCCAGGGCCTTACTCCCACTGCTTATGCTTTAATAAAGCCGTCATGATGGCTGAGCCTGCCCAGCCTGAGCTCAGCGCGGGCATGTCCCCGACGGGTGCGTACATGTCCCGCCTGCTCCCGCCGTATCGCGAGAGACAAATCTTGCTCAATGCTAACTGCCGTGACCGTAGGGATCAAGCAAGAGCCCAATAACGAAGCTGATATCCTCGAGGGTCTGGGGCTTGATCTTGATTCCATTATGCAAGCTGCGACTAAGCGCCCATTCGAAGAAGACCACTCCAATGGCGACGACCCGTCCAAAAGAGTCAAGACTGAGACCGAACCTGCCCCCGAAAACACGCTCGAACTCGATCAAGGTGCCGAGGAGTCATTAGAAGATGGTCTTGCGCTTCTCGTACAGAATGCGCTCAGCAATGTGAATGACTTTGTCTTCAATACCACCAGTGATCCCATGGACATCGATGGCATTACCGACCACCCACTTCCACCACCACCTCCTCCCCCGTCTCCTCCTTCAGTCTCCTTCTTCTCCGATCCTCAGAAATATTTGCGCAAAGCCAGTCGACATGCGCTGGGAAATTTGGTAGGTGGCGCGACTTGAGAGATACCGCAGCGCTTACATGGCTGGATAGGCACTTTCTGTCCTTCTCTTATTCTCTCAATCCTTCGACGACTCGATCAAACCCATCCAAGATGCCAAATCACAACACGCCAAGTCATTTCTAGATCTACAGTCTTCTTTCGCGCAGATTAAGCAGATATACTCTTCAGGCCCCATTCTATCTGCAGACGACCCAGACCTCCAAGACCACGAATCCCGCACAATCCTCGATCTAGCGAACCTTGCTCAATTCGGCATCTGGCTATTGCAAACCACGCCATCATATTTCGAAGCTCATCAACACTTCCATGCGGTCTTCAGAGGCCAAGTCTCAGACCTCGGTTCCGACGCGCTCGATCTGTACCTCTCTCTCAAAACCCAAGTTGCTATCGACGCGCTAGCATCAAAAACACCGGAACAGTCGAAGGAGCAAGTATTGGAAGAGGCTTTGACCAACGGGATGGAAGACAAGTTACGCGGACTTCACAATGGGTTTGATCTTACGCCTGCCGATTCTGAATTCATCACTTCTGTCCGATCGAGGAAAACCTCGCTTGAGGGTGAAGCTTCAACCGATTCTGGTGAGTGTTTTAGTGAAACGTGCGCAATTCTTTTACTAACCAATACCAGCTGTCTTAAGAGAAAAGTACAAGGTCGATGATTTGTTGCGACAAGTTTCAACATGTGTGAAGACACGGCTTGCATTGATGTCAGATCTTGGATCAAGATTAGGCCATCCCATGCGATCTAGCGAAGAGACTGCAGTCGATCTGTTGGGCGATACTACCGGCGATCCGAACCTCGACTTGGACGATCTTTCGTCATTCTTCGAAAAGACAACTTCTGGCCTTGTTCAAGACGCCCTAGCCGGACTAACTGACGAAACTAGTACTGCCGCCGCGAACCCCAATCCTAACCCCGAGCCAACACCAGCCGCGCCAGAAACCATAGAACCACCACCAGCGGCCGAGCCTACCAAGAGTCCCGAGAAGGAAACCACCACAACTCCTCAAACAAATGGCAAGGTGGACATTCTCACAGATTATAAGGAGCTGGAGGCACTAGTTGCTGAGAGTACGAATAACTATGTCAGGACGACATTGCATGGGCTATCACCTGCTCCCTACCAACCCACAGTTCCTCCAAGTACAAGTGAGTCGAGCTTCGGCTGAGCCGTCACCAAATAACTAGCTAACCAAAACATAGCGCAATCAATCTTGAATCAAATTCAACAGCAACAGGCTCAGAATCCATACTACACGTCGTATGCACAGAGTGTACCTGAACCACAACCACCGCCTCCGGAGGCCGGCCATAATCTGCCACCAAATCAAACCCTCACGAGCGCAGCTTTGTACGACAAGGCCCGCCAAGCAGCTCTCTCCAAAAACTCTTCCCATACTAGAAGAGAAGGCCTTCACTCAACACGTCGACCCTGGACTCAGGAGGAAGAGAAGGCTCTCATGGCAGGCTTGGACATGGTCAAAGGACCCCACTGGAGCCAAATATTAGGTTTGTTTGGAGTGCAGGGCACGATTTCAGATATTCTAAAAGATCGAACGCAAGTCCAACTCAAGGATAAGGCTCGTAACCTCAAGCTGTTCTTCCTCAAGACGAACTCTGAGATGCCATTCTATCTTCAAGCGGTTACTGGCGAGCTCAAGACTCGCGCCCCTACACAGGCAGCCAGGAAAGAGGCTGAAGAGCGTGCGAGATTGAACTCAGCGGATGAGCAGGCAAGAATCGAAGGCATCATGACCTTGGCTGGAGGATTACAGAATCCGCCACCGGGACAAGGAAGAGCTGCAGGAACACCAGCCTCAGCTGTTGGTTCAGGGGTTATGACGCCTGCTCAAGCTGCGAGCGCCGCTCAGGCAGCGTCGTCGCAGCAAGGCCAGGCACACAATCAAACAGCTGCTCACTCGTACAACCCAGCCACTTCTTCGGGATATCCACCATCGACGTTACCGCAATCCAGGCCAAGCGTCATGTCGGCAGCACAGCAGTCGCCCCATCAAGCAGCTCGTACTCAACCTCAAATGTCCATGTCCCCGCAAACCCCACGATCGCAACACCAGCAGCTACCCCAGCAAAATCACAGTGCGATGCATTCTCCCGCCCACGCTCAGGCTGCCGCTCAAGCTCGCTCCCATACGTCGACACCCGTCGGACAGCTACATCACTCCCCACCGCCACAACACACACCGACTCCTCAACCTGCCGCGCAACACCATCCTCAGCCTCACTACTCACCCGCTCCACACACTCAGCTCACGTTTCCGTCGCCGCCTCCGCCAGCAAATGCTACACCAAATATGCATACACATGGCCATGTACCAGTCCCGGATACGCAGTCACAGATGGACCAGCATATGCACGACAACGCTGCCGAAGCGGCTCTGTTGCAAGGCCTTCAGGCGGCTGTGGCAGAGTCTCTGTAATACAGCGTTGTAAGAGATTCGAAAAGAAAAAAAAGACCACTAGCACTTGACCTGCTCTCTCAGCAGCTTTGTTGGACCAAACCTCTGCTTCTTTCTGTTTTTTTAATGCTTATAAATTTTGATTTCATGATGGACCAGTTGCTTTCTAGCGAGCCAGGGCAACCAGGTCCATATCAGGGGGCAAAGGCGCAGTAGGATACCGTCTTTTCTGCGCGTAAAAAGCTATTTTCTTCTATAGATACAAAAGGCCTCGATGGCTGATTTCAGACGAGGAAGAGGAAGAGGAGGAGGAAAACAGAGTTGGTGGAAGTCTCTGGCTTGGAATGATACCATGACTTAGGAGGACATGATGGATAAGAACGAGAAATAGCCGGATGTTGGTAGATGAACAAGTCCTCATGAACCGGCAACGAATTTTTGACTTTCGATACGGTGATGTTTTGTCTTCCTCTGCCTCGTAGCTACCTAGTCAGTGTTCAGGGGGTTTTCAACATGCTAGTGGCTCATGCCACGAGGTTAAGAATGCCTTGGAATTACGTCTTCACTCTCTCGCGGCCGGAAGGTAGCCACGTCTTCCCAGTGGTTCGTTTCTTGATGCATCTCGCCGTGTGTCCTACAGCGAGTGGTGATACGAACCTAGACTGGTGGTAGCCCATGACTTCGACTCTGTATTCTGTGAGACGTGCTGTTGATACTTGATTCAAGCGCAGAGCCGCATGAACGTGGTAAACGAGATATATAAATTGTCCTTGATATCTCTTTGTGCATTATTGATTCCATGATCTTTTAGGCCGTAACGTTGAGACAAAGAACGACTGCATTCTTTGATAATCATGCTAAACGCACCTTATCGACCAATACGTCACTACTTGAACGCTTGCGCGGCAGCGGGCACAGTGTGTAACAACCCACCGGCCACGTTAAGGATTAATGGCCAGAGAATCCAATCGCAATATTGTCAGTACCATGCTTGCAAGCAGATTGAAGGTGGGCGGGCATGTCCACTGGCGAAACTACCGAGAGACGAAGTTTGTCGTCAGCGTGAGTCGGGTATTCCACTTGAACGAAACCAAAGTGGCTAATGAGCTGAAAGACATTCGATGTCAGGCAGTTGACAGTGGAATCAGATGTGGTTTGGAAGTCAAAGATGGAAATACGGCGCTGCACAGATATTGCACACAGCTCCGTAGGCAGACTCCTTCTTTCTCACCAACCCAACTTTAAGGCTGACAAGATAAAGATCTTTGCGAGTTTCCAGGCTGTCAGAGTCCGAGGTCACGACACAATAATCAATATCTTTCGTACTGCGACGATCACCGATGTGAGTACGACAGTTGCCGAAGTCCCAAAGACACCGGCGTGTTCTGCAGATCTCACACTTGTGATGAGCGCTATTGCAATGCCTTCGCTCCAGGCACCGATCTAAATGATCCTCAACGATTCTGCGAGCGTCATCGTCCATGCCAGAGACCACAATGTCCACGCCTTTGTCACACTCGCGACAACGGACAACCCTCGCCTTTCTGTGGAGCACACTACTGCGAAGCACATGATTGCGAAGATGGTCGTGAAGGAGGCTCTTACTGTCACGCTCATACATGTGCTGAGCCAGGCTGCTTCAGAGGAAAAGAGGCCCCTGGGGGTCAGTACTGCAGGGAGCATACTTGTAGGACGAGAAATTGTCACCTGAGGAAGATTGGGAGGGAGTTTTGTCCGTATCATGAGTGTGCTTACGATGGCTGTGAAGATGAAGTTGTAGAGGGGCGTCTCTGCGGACGTCATCAATGGCGTATGGGTGCTGGCTTTGAAGGGAGAAGATTCCCAGCTCAAGGGATGGGATACGCCATCTACGAAGACAGTGAGTTCTGAACCTTCAATCCTTAGTTCAAGTGCTAAGAAACAGATTTCTACGATGTATATCCAGGCATCAACGACAGAAGAGGGGGCGGTCGAAGACCCGAACGAGGCATCTGTCATATTCCCAACTGCCAGGCACCAAGGACCCGAGAATCTCAGTTCTGCCTTGATCACGAGTGCCCTGTAGAAGGGTGTCCCCGGCCTAGGTATCCACGACACCACGTATTTCGTGGTGGTGCTGATGAGCAAGTATACGACGAGCATATTTGTGTACAACCTGGTTGTCCTATGCAAGTTGTTGACGGGTCGGATAGGTGCTTGCTTCACGGGGGAGGCGGTATGCCTAGGTTCAGAAACAGAATGGTAGATGGTGATGATGGAAGACCGGGTCGAAATGGTCAAAGGCAAAGGCGGTTTGGTTGGGCTGAACCGATGCACAATCAATGGGAAACATGGGGGAGGGCGATGTGATGGGTGGCTCATTTTAGCCCGGGACTAAGCCACAGTCATTGAACGTCGGGGGCCGTCTTTGTTAGTATGTATTGAGGTTATTCACAAAGACAATTAGTGGCTGCGCCGAGCCGAAAATAAAGAGCTTGCATTTTGGCTTCTGCAAGGGCAAGTGGGAATGCAAGGGGTCCCGTGGTGACGATTCCTATTTTGAAGATGATGCCCGGTGTATGGAAGACATGATGCAGTCACGCGAATCCAGTCAGATATCCAGCACTGTGCCAACCACTATCACAATGGTGCTGGATACAGTGTGAGTGTGTATTTTATACAGTACCTAAGTTTGGTAGGTCTCTTGACATTCTCAACCACGCGATGTCGCGCTCTCATCAGCCATTAGGAACGAACACCTGCCAACTCATCTGCACGTCACCAGCTGAATGCACGAAACATGGGGACTTTGCTCTTCGATAGGTGCCCTTTCTTTAGTAGTATTCTTAGCCGCAGCCTTATTTCGCAGATCTCTTTGACCAAACATGTCCCGAATATACCAACCTATCAATGAAACTATCAACATAAAGACTTGACAAGCTTTAATCAACGTATAAATCCAGCAGTATCTATCCTTACAATATTATTTTATTCCAGGTTGAGTATTATCCATGTCTTGAACCTGTCTTTGTCTACCCAAGGTACCCTGTAATAAACTGGCCTCGAGGCATCATCAATGAGACACCAAACCACGCGCCACATCCAGGACTCAAATACTCATGTTGGTTTTCTTTTCAACCGCACTAAATTCAACGCCCCATACTCTGTAATTGCTCGGCCACAGTTTCTCAACTGCCTGGTACTAGTCCTAGAAATAAACCAAGACACTCACTTACACTTCATCCATCATCCGCTTCTATAAGCCACGATGCTATCATTTCCCAGTCCGCGTGCTTCTCAAAGTGGAACATCCACGTCCGAGTGCTTTCAGTCCGAGTTCTAAATCAGTCCTTATAAAAGACTATGCTTTCCATAGATATTATCCCCTTGTTCAAACACCTCTGACCTTCTTTGATCACCTGCATTAGTCCAACTGTCTCTTTCAACAGTCATTCTTTATATCCGTGGGAGCTATTTCAAGACAATACCAAGGTCATTCACTAAACTCGATCAGACCTGTTACAAGTCTCAAGTCCTAGAGACTTTGTTTATATCTTCCACCACTTCCCGAGTATCTGGTTAAACCCGGTCTTCCTATCTTCTACCCTTACCGCAACTATCGACTACAAAGAAGGAAACTTTACCAAGAAAAACATAGACTTAACATGTCTCGACGCTGCTACGTTGAGACCAGTCCCGACGGACGCCCTCAGCTCGTAACTATCAAGCGCTCACGATCTTACCATCACTCCCATCGCCATCCATGCGACTATTACAAAGTCAGCCGTGAAGAGTGGAGGACTCTCGTGCGACAAAACGAGCTTCTAGATGAGGCCAACCAAGCCTACGCCGTCCAAAACGAAACCCTTCGAGCTCGACTACACAGCTCTGAAGCTGAGACCCATCGACTATGCCACGTCGTCATCCCCTCTCTCAACGATCAGATCGCCAAACTCTCCCGCGAGAATGAATGTCTTCGTCGCGCAGCCGAAAAGCCCTGTGATCCTCCCATCCACACTCACCACCACGAACTTGAAAGGCTGCGTGAGAAGGTATGCAGGCTCGAGAAGGAGAACAAGTGTCTGAGAGATGACAACGGCGATCTTCGCTTCAGACTGCGAGAGTTGTCTAAGCAGATCGACCAGAACATCAGCCGCAGAGTCACAGACTTGACTAAGCAGATTGAGTACTGGACGAGCCAATCTGGATTCTGGAAGAAGAAGTACGATGAGTTACGGGAGCGACATCTCGGGCTGATTACGATTGTTGAGTCCAAGACGGAGAAGATGGAGTATTACGACGATGTCTTGAAGCGACGGCGCGTCTGTTAATTTCTAAACCGGACACTCTTTTGGTCTTTCAACTCTATTTCGCTATTTGATGCATGACTTTTATGAATAGAACAATGGTTAAGGCCTATCCTAGTTGAGTCCTTGTTTTCGCCTTTGTTGATACAGCCATCTGCTGGCACCATTTCTTTGCTCCAGTTATTTCTTTCATCACGCCTTTGTTTCTTTATTCTAAAGGCAAGGAAACACACTCAGCTTTTATTGGCAGTATATTAACGAGTTGCAGTTGGATATACCCCTTTATGGACGGATGGTGGATTTCAGGTCATATGTATTAAACGCAGCCCATACCCTGTGATAAGGTTACATCCTTACTACACAATCAGAGAAGACAGGGGATGGAAATAGTTAGATAGAATTGCTTATACATGGGTATTATATGTGGTAGAGAAGAAGAATGATAACCTCCCACCCAGATCATGTTACGTCCCTCAATAACTTGACACAGAAGTTGGTTTTATGTGACCGCGTGGCTTGACGAATCACATAAGTACTATCGTGTGACGTATAAATCCCATCACAACTAGTAGGAAGGGAAGGGTCATGCGTACTCAACTCGAGTCAGGGTAGTATTCAGATATAAAATGTCTTAGAAACTCCAGTTTCGCGAACTACACTAGAACTACAGTAGATCGACATAATGGGAACACCAAAATGTCATTGCAGATTTACAATCTTTCCGCGGTCCAGTAGAAATAAGAGGAAAAGGATGGATCCTGATTATTGAGCATTATGCACTGCCATGGCGTGAAGTGGCATGATGGCGATGCACTTGAGCCGCAATAATCTCATGCTTTGTAAGACTGGTGTTCTCGACAGCTCGATATGCACACTGGTGCCTTGCCGTCTCCAGGCGAACCATACTAAAACCTGCACTTTGTGACATGAGCTGAATACTTTACGCGATGCAACGCGATGTCCCGTGGTATCGCGCACCCTTACCCGAAACCCGTGGGGCACGTTGAGGATAACGACGACATGAAATGGAGGGGCGCCGAGGCAATCAAGAGGGGGAGGGGCAATGACTGAATGACCAATAGAGGCGGCCTCAAAGTTGGAAAAACAGGTGAGTTATGTAAAGAAAAGGTCCTATTCTAGGCAGAAGGGGACTTTGGACCCATGAGGATTGGTCGCCTGGTTTAAGTGGAAAAAGGCGACCGGGATGAGCTTTGGGGGCCGACCATAGATTGGATGTCGAGGTGTGGAACTGGTGGGAGGAGTTGTTTGAGAATGAGGGTGCAGATGGCAGTGCCTTGATCCGTGAAAGAATAGTCTGTTGAGGGTGTGATAGAATGAATGGCTGCACACCAAGCTAGCATCTAAGTTTGAGGGACCGTACCGTGCCGCCGTGAATGGGTGTAGTGTGGGCCAGACGGGAGGGAGCCGTAATGGTGGTATCGTGATGGATGTGGATGAGGTCGAGCATGGCATGAGTGTGCCAAGACGTGTGAGTCTGAAAGCGGGCGACCACTGCGAAGAGGTTGCAAAGCCAGGCTCAAGGTTGCCTGGTTGCTGGGGTATTTTCACATGACCGTCCTTAGAGGCATTGTGCAGTTGACTCACATGGAGGGCCTCAGAATTGGGCATTCGTCGCGCTTATCGAAACGGGGGCTGTGTTCAGAAATAAATAACAAGCAATTCAATCAATTACATTGTAAAAATAGCACATCTTGGTGCGTGGCCAGTTGCGATATAACAATTTGATACGCTTTTAATAAAGAATGGCCAGCGGGTAGATCCGTAGTTTAATTAGCGATGCCACGGTACAGTAAAAGTTGACGTTTCGTTTACTTTCCGTGTTGGGAAATCTCATCGAAGCCTATCGACCATGCTATTCCCGCAGACCGTTACCGTTAGAGGCAAACGAAACCTGGTGGGTGGAGGTAACGGGAGCAGCCTCCCGCTGGGTCGGTAAGCCAGCCAGGGTACGTACTGGGTTGGGGCTGAAGACCTTGCGTCGGTACACAAAATTCCACATCTGAAATTGATTAACAAAGAGTCAAAATCAGGGGGTGCGAGTCCAAAACGCACGCAATAAAGGAGGAGCTAGGGCTGGAAACGTGGTGACGGGGGGTAGCTTGGCAGCGGAATGCGGGAATGCAAGGAGAGCCACGATAATGACGGAGCGCATCAACTCAATCCACAAAAAAGCTCATAATCAAGCATTGAATGCCAGCAGAAACCCAGCTCCAGCTAGCTAGCTCGAGGCCACCTCACGAGCCGAGAATAAAGGGGGGCGGTAATGAGTCTAAGACTCAGACTCTAATGACCCAGCCCCAGTCAACATCAAACACTCCATTCCGGCCGAGTCAGAAATTTCTATTCTGCCCCAATTTTGTTGTGAGCAAGTGGGCGAGAACGGAAGAAAAGAAGCTCGAGCGTTTAGGTTATTAAACCCCCAGAAGCGGGAGGCCCTCCCGGCGGATGTCCCCCGGCTCCGGGCCTAGGCGACCGGCGATGGGCGGAGGGGGCTTCTCGAATACTAGGGCATGGGTCTTGACTTGAATTGGTTCTGCTCTCCACACACAGAACAGGCTCTTTCCGACCTGGGCGGCATCTCCCCACGATTCTGTCAAAATACTAGAATCGAAGCACAGTATCGTACCTACATAGGTAGTGTAAATCGTTTCCCTCCATTCATGATGCGCATGATATCTTACATCCTGCAGAATACATCATGGATGACCAACCAAAGCCGTGCTACCACTCATCTGTTCTCAGATGCAAGAAAGCGAGCTGAGAGGGTTGGGCGACCAAAGACAAACGAACAAGGGGGGTTTCACACACATCACATCAACAGCTGCCCTTGTCGAGAGCAACGCACCACGGGAGTTGAGGATGGATGTTCACACCTACGAAATGATTGTGTAGCTGTCCATGTGCCGAATAACTCGCATTGACGACAAGGGTGACGGCGCAATTCGCAACCAAAAATACGGCGAAACCATGTTAGCATGTCAAGCAATCCTTCCCTCCACAAGCCCGATGAGTCACTCTCCTATAGCTTCCGTCCAAAACGGACTCTTTTAGGTGCTTTGTGGGCGGCGGAGGCGCTTCAGGGGCGGCGTAAGAAGTGACTTGGTCGCTCGCTCAGATGGCGGTGTCCGCACCGGTGACAGAACTTAGCCACGAAGCGGCATGAAGCGGAGTCGGCCAGCAGATAATCAACAACACAACTTTTTATCGACTCTGGGTTGGGGTTAGCGAACCAGTATTGCAAACGTTGCCGATGTGAATCATAATTTCTTTCGTAAACACTCAGGGAGGGTAGGTTGCTGGGAGGAATGCAGAATATTCGTGGATATCATGACAATCGGCGGAAGTCAAACTGGTTGTTTCCGACCCCCTGTCTGTCATCCGGGGTGTCTGGCGGTTGACTGGGGGGTAGCTTTTAAAGACGGTGACGATGTCGGTAACGCTTTTCTAAGCCCTCTCACCTCTAGGCTCTTTCTCATTGCTTTTATTCTGCAGGTACTTTCTTTTGCCT
The DNA here is from genome assembly GCA_013184415.1 of Fusarium concolor. Lineage (NCBI taxonomy): Eukaryota > Fungi > Ascomycota > Sordariomycetes > Hypocreales > Nectriaceae > Fusarium > Fusarium concolor. The sequence goes on from JABCJY010001388.1 coordinate 23,492, forward strand.
TTGCTAAATCACGGCGTAGTACAGCCCCAGCATTAAAAAAAAAAAAAAAAAGCCATATCGTGCCCCTTTTTCGGAGAGTTGAGGGATTCAGGAATTAATATCCAAGCAAAGAGCCAGGGTGTTATAAGAGAACAAAAAGACCAGAAGCCGAGCCGGCAGAGAAACAGAAAAGACCCCGGTATTGACAGGGGTTTAACGTTTGGAGGTGTGGGCGAAGTGGGCATTGGGCTCTGGTCGGCTCCCCTTGGGCATTGAACGTTGATTGCAGCCTTTCACCTATCGACTTTGCGCATACCGCACTGGCGGGTTTAATATGTTGAGAAAGGATCCATGGCTTGTCTGAAGCGCAAATGCGAGTCTGAGTGTGTGCGCCAGGCCCAGTTTCCATTTACCATGTCTCTGATGTTCCAATCACGAGGTTGGAAAAGAGTTCTGCTTCACTCCCTCTTTGGCCGTTTTCACACCCTCAACTCCCTTTATTCTCTCAGTCCAGACAGGGGTTGATGCTATTTTGTAACGGAGAGGAGAATGAAGAGGAAGAAAATGCCTGTCCTCTCCCTCAGGTGCATGTGTGTAATGCGGGTGCGGGTGTGTAGGAGTCTGCATTCTGTCTCCGTCTCTCTCCGCGTTTATGTGCGCCGTGATGTACCGACTCTGCATAAACGTGCAGTTGAGTAGGTAAGAAGACAGACCACGGATAACTCCCCATCTGCGTTTTGTCGTCATCTGTCCATGTTGAGCATAGATCAAAGAAGAGAGTGAGTGTGTAAGATGATAGATGGAAGCAAGGAATTTTGCTTCAATTTTGAGGCAGGTGCAAACAACAACCAGGTCTCTTAGAAGGAGCACCTTATTCACTTCAATTTCCTTTCCTTCCATATCCCATGCCCCTCCCTGCCTACCTGGTCTTGCCTGCCTGCCTTGCTTTGCTTTGTCCCAGGCCTGGCCCTTCCTCTATTGCGCCCCCCTCTAATTGCC
>JABCJY010001389.1:0-30970 GCA_013184415.1 Fusarium concolor
ACTGGGCGGTCTGGGGGGGCGGGCGGAGTGATGGTGAAGTACGTTAGTATTTGACCCGAGCCCCAGTATGAGGGTGACTTACAACATGCAACGAAATGAGATAGATGCATGAATGTAAGATGAGAGCTTGTCTATATAAGATGGTGATCCTCTATTCTTCTTTTCATTTTTTTCTTGAGACCAATATTCCGATGTGGGTTCCTATTTTTCAATCACGACAAATCTCTTATAAAAGAACAGAAACAACAGTTATTTAAAACTGTAAATACTGCTACATCCACGTCATGGGAGCTGCCGAATCTTCACAATGTCCCACCTCTTCCTACGGCTCCTTGTGTGGCAACGTCGACTACACTGGAGTTTGGGAAGAACGACCTGCTAGAAGGCCAGTCTCTTCATATGCTGCTCCAACCTGGCAACAAGGACAGGACGGCATTTATAATAGCGAGCCAGTATATGGGCATCAAGGATACGGTCAGAGTCTTGTACCGTCACAACCTCCTTCGTACACTTCGAACCAACTCTTTTATGGCCAACCTTCGTACGGTCCTCCTTTGAATAGCCTCCATCCCAATGACTTTGGAGAACACCACACCTCTCCACGTCCTCATAGCACTGGGCCCCAATACGCACCAAAGCAGCATTACATGCCACCTCAAAGCCCATTTGGCCTCTTCAGCCAAAACTTCATGGTTTTTCTAGACAAGAAGACCATGGCCATCGGCCAACATACTGGGGACGTTCAGTTTCAGGCAGACATAAGCTACAGTTCCCATCACAAGATGGAGCTCTTTCACACACGCGGTGGTCGCAGGGCATTCATTGCCACTGCCAATTCAACGGGTTTTCCTGGAAGTCAAATTAATGTTGACTGGGCTGATGGACGGTCTAGCGAGATGAAGGCACCAGGCTGCGAGTGCCTCACGTTTGATGTATATGGCGATACTTTTCAATGGGTCCCAGCCGAGAGGCATGAGATCAGCAGGATTCTGGGCAGAGACGCAGGAAAGGGATTTGTGCTGGGGCGCCAAGGTGGCGGAAGTGAAGCATTCGCTGTATTTAGTGAGTCGGGCAAATTTGATCATAAGATTTCCCGTGGCTGGTTTTGCTTCGTAGGGTCTGGAGCATCAGGACATATGGGATCAGACTGGGCCAACGTCGCCGTGCTGGCAATGCTTAAGCTCTGGCAAGCCAAGGCGGCGTTCAAGAGGAGCAATGCTGACAGCACAGCAGCAACAACCGCTGCTGTGTCTGTAGCGACTATGTAGCGATAGAGGTGAACAAGAAAGCCATCCGAAATTGGTACCGAGACGTGATTGATTGGCCGTGCAAGTATAGCCGATATGCTTCCCGGCTGAGCTGAAGACAAAAGCCGTCCCTATTCTTCATGTGATTGTAGTAAAATCTTTGCCTCATCGAAGACACATCAGTGCCTTGTCCCCGAATTCGGAGGCGATGCTACCTTCCTGAATGATCATTGATCCAACCCATTCTCTTCCAGCTTCCACCGTCTTTGCCCCAAATTTGACAACCACACAGCCTCGAACGTTGGCTGCGGACCAAAGTACGCCACCAGCTTTCTCCCTTTCTAACCTTTGTGAACGCCAACGCTCAAAGTCAGAAATATCCGCGTTACCTTGTGCCATTGCCTCTGGTGAACGGAAATCTCTAGCTCCAATGCGGGGAAGCGCGGCAAACTCATTTTGGAAGAATTCCCCTAGGGATTTTGTCTTGGCTCCTCGTAATATGAGAGTTCCTGATATGGCCATGTGCTGCATCATTTCTGGAAGCGTTCGGCCCACAGATTTACTCGCTTCTCTTGACAGAATGATTGAGTCTCGAACCAAGAGTCTGTCAGAAGAGGTTACCTCGGGATCTTGAAGCCATATCTCGTTGCGCCCTGTCCATTTTCTGAAACTCCAGTTCTCCCCGCGTGCCACACGGCCTTGAGTAACCCAATCCAAGAGACAGAGCGAGGCTTGACTTCTGAGCTTGAATATCTGCTTCTGGGCGTATACGCTGTCCTCAAATGGTTGGACAGGATCCGGAAGAAGGCACATGGAAGCATCATTGTCTATGGTGACATCCAAGTTTTGAGTTGTAATGATGTCTTCTGTGGGTGACTTGAAAATCTTTGTGTGACCTTGAGTAGCGATGCTGAGCTTCGCTTGCGGCTTGATGTGTATCGCCAGATTGACGCCGTCTCCCGCAACAAGGCCGCCTCCATAAGACAGCAGAAACACCAAAGTGCTTGGCTGATTCGACGAAGGAGCTGGTGATATCAACTTCAAGGGATACTGGTAGGTCATGGTCTCAAGGCCGCTCTCACCTGCGGGGAGCAGGCCGACGACGATGCGGCCATCGCCAGGGGATGAGGATGAGGGAGGAAATGGTGAGTCCATTTTCGAACCATATTGCGATGATGGTGAAAGAGGGAAAAGCTAGGAATCAGCGAATTTTTGATTGGGCACAGACAACGAGAACGACAAACAGCGTTCTCCATCTTGGACGCAGCTTCAACAACTGCCTTGGTTGAAACAGAGGCACGAGTCAACAAAGGGTCTCTTATTAGATAAGAGATAAGAGATCGTTGGTCGAGGAAGTGGCTGGTGCCCCACCTGAGCTGGGATTGTGGGGTTACACCTCAAGCTTGGACGTGGCTTGTGAAAAGGCCAAGACGCTACAGGCGACAAGAAACAGCAAGTCTTTAATGGAAATAGACCACCAGGTATTTCTGATGAAGTTGTATTAATGCAATTAAGAAGTATGGACCGTTATAAGTGATGCGATAAGCTTTCTATGCAGTTGACTAGTCGCGAGGAATTGCCGTGAGCAAAATACGGAGTGATCGCCTATCACTTCCTGGGGGTTCAGAGACTGACAGCTCCTGGACCAGCCCCGACGTTCAACCGTGGTAAAGGAAACCGGCACCACCCACTTGCCAAAATAGCTTGCACCGTCATCTCCATCCCCATCTGCACTCTACTTACTCCACGCGACATTCGACGCGCCAAGTGGCTAAGAACACCATTGTCGCCCTCGCATCGAGGGTTTAAACCCCAGGACTTGATACTACAAATGCCAACATCGCGTCCGCCTCTAAGAGAAACCATGGACAATAATACGAGCCCGACTCCCGACCCGGATGCTACAACGCGTCGCCGATCGGGACGCGTCGTCAGAGCACCGGCCAAATTTACTCCTGAGCCTGCAACTCAAGCGACACACCCAAAGCGCAAGCGAGACGATCAGGATGATGACGAAGACGAAGATGAAGATGAAGAGGAAGCCGAAAATGAAGCGCCTGATTCAGACGAGGAGATGAGCGACGAGCCCGACAATGAGAGCGATGAGGATCACCCTGCACCGCGCTCCCGGAAGAAGCCGTCGCAAACGAGTCGCGCAAAGAAACCCTCGGCCAAAAAGCCAAAGATTAACGGTTCCAAACCTCTGCGGCCTGCGCGAGTGACACATGCTGCCAAAAGTCTCCCAAGCAGACCCAAAAAGAGCGTTCGCATTGAGGATGCTGCCGTGAAGGGAACCGGACTGTACTGTAGGGAAATCCCCTCCTGCTACGCGCTTTTATACATACTGACGCGACCTAGCCGATCTCTTTGGATCGGGTGATTCTAGCGAATCGGTGGCAGAGGAATGGTTGACAAGATACAAAACCGGCCCTGTAGCAGCTGTTGCCGATTTGGTGAATTGTATTCTTCAATGCGCTGGCTGTGATCAGCTCATCACAGAAGATGACGTTCGAGACCTGGACAATGTTGCCGGACGACTGGCAGATCTCCAGAGCGTGTACCAAGAGGTAGTGCTAAAAGGTGTCTTTGCGCTGGGACCTTGACTGACATAATTGCAGCAACAAATCACCGACTACCCCCTCATCTCTAGAACCAAACACTCGCGATCCTTCCGAGACGTGCTGATTACCTTTTTCGAAAACCTCATCGTGGACATGCATCAAGGTCGCCTCATGTACGCGGACGAAACCTTTATTGATAACCTGCACACATGGCTTGCCAGCATGTCTTCATCGTCCCTTCGACCTTTCCGTCACACCGCAACCACCATATCGTTGGCCGTGCAGAGTGCACTGGTTATGGTTGCCAATGATCTGGATTTCCGACTTGGACGCCCAGGACAGAATGCTAAGGCCAAATCCAACACTGACCGGCGCGATACGGAACAAAACAAAAAAGATCGCAAGGTATGTACCGATGCGATCCAGTCATTTTTCGACACTGTTTTCGTTCACCGCTATCGTGATGTCGACCCCAAGATCCGAACAGAGTGCGTGGAAGCCCTCGGAAACTGGATCATTTCCTTACCGGCCGTCTTTCTTGAGCCTGGCTACCTTCGGTATCTCGGGTGGATGTTGTCGGATACAAATGCTCCCACTCGTCATGAGGTTTTGAAGCAGCTCACCAAAGTTTTTCGAAGAGAAGCCTCGAAGTTGGGACATTTCATTGACCGATTCCGTCCCCGTCTGGTTGAAATGGCCTGCAAAGACTCCGATGTCTCTGTTCGCGTGGCTGCAATTGGCGTTATTGACGTCCTCCGTGACCAAGACCTCCTTGAGGGCGAAGAGGTTGACGCCATTGGGAAGCTCATCTTCGACAATGAGCTTAGAATTCGGAAGGCGGTTGTTGCATTCTTTGTGGCCTGCACCGAGGATGCTATCAGCGAAAAGACAAAGAGCCTGAGGGACTCGGAAGTTATTGAAGACATACCCCGTGGCAAGAAGGCTTCGCTTGACGCGCCCCGCATGGAATGGGTTGACCTGAAGTGTTTGGCCGAAACTCTTGCTATCTACGACAATCAGATCGAAGAGGAACATCAAAGTGGCCAGCTCTTGGGACTGGACGTCGCAGTAGATCTCCTGGAATCTGCTGTTCCCGAGACAAGGATCTCGCTCGCAGCCCAGGTTCTCTTCAAGAAAGTTGACGCCATCAAGCAGTGGACACTCTTGGCCGGATATTTGCTGTTTGATCACACCACCAGTTCAAAAGCAAGATCCAAGGGCAACAATCCAGACCTCGCATTTAAGAAGGCCGTTGCTCCCACGCCGGCTGAAGAATCGATACTTTTGGATGTATTGAGTTCAGCAGTCAAGTCCAGCCTGACACATGCACCCGAGCATGATAGATCAAGGAAGAAGCCACACACAAGTAAGGACGCTGAAGATGTAAGGATAAGCCCAGAGGATACAGCAGCGGAGCTCGTCACTGTAATCCCCCCTCTTCTAAGCAAGTTTGGAGCAGAGCCAGACACCGCGGCGATTGTTCTTCGCTTAGCGCACTTTCTCAATCTTGAAGTCTTCAAGCAACTACGACAAAACACGAATAGGTACGAAAAGCTGCTCGACGAAATCATCACCCAGTTTAACAGACACGACGATAAGAGAGTTTTGTCCGAAGCGACTGCAGCACTATTACACTCACGACAGTATGACGAACTGGAGGAACTCACAGAGAGCAAACTCGCGAATCTATGGGAAACTGTCGTCACCTCTCTGCACAAATTCGACAAGACATATGAGCTTTCATCGCGAGGCAATCTTGGCGAGGGACCTCTCAGGGAATTATCAACGGTCCTGCTCAAGATCAGCAAGTTGGCCAGCATTTCCGACTGTATCGATGTTCTTGAGGCCGGTGAAGACTCCGAGTCAGCAACAACGCCCGTGGTAAAGATACTAGCCAACATTGTCCACCGTGGCAAATATGAACCTCTTGACGACCAGGATATCGATGATCTCGAGGACGAGGTAGTCTCGTTTGCAATTAAGACCTGCCAATTCTACTTTATGTGGAAGACTCGGGCATACTCTAAGCTCCTCTCAACAGGTGGCAGTATTGCAGGTGCTGAACTTGATCGTCTATCCGTACTACGCCAGACTTTCCGACGACATCTCATTGAAACCCTGTCCTCACGTGCGGCTATTGACCAGCTGAGACTATTCGCTACAGGTAGCCTGTGTGACCTTCACCTCACGTTCGCTACCCTACGTCCAACCATTGACCGTCTCCGGTCCTCTTCGAGCTCTAAAACGCAGTCTTCAGATGGTGAGAAATACAAGGTATTGGTTCAAGAGATTGAATCGGGTCTTATCCCCGAGTTGATCGCTATCTTTGACGGCACTGAAAAGCAATATGCCAAAAAGATAAAGAAGGATAAATCTCTGAATGAGCCAGCCGAAGATGAGGATCCTGTGGCTGATGATGAAGACGAAGAGGATGAGGATGAAGATGAGGGCTTATCAGAGGAAGAGCGCTTCGCCGCGGAACTGAAGGCCGAGAAGGCATTGTGCGAACTCACAGCAAAATACGTCCTTGTCATTACCGCACGCCTTGTAGATAACAAGGGCTCACATGCAGGCAAGTTACGGCGACGTCTCCTTCGCAACCAAAATAAACTTGGCAACAACTTCAAAGAGGTCGTCACCTACCTAGACGAAGAGAAGTTGGCCGAGCGAACAAGGAAGAAGGCCGCCCATGTACAAGCTTCAACCGCCAAGCCCCAAAAAGCTCAGCTAAGTGAAGCCATCGTACTTGGAGAGGATGACGAGGACGATATTTTTGACGACACACCAGAACCAGAAGAAGGTTCCCGGGAAGATCTCCGCGCGAAGGGTCTTCTTGAGGATGATCCCATTGAGGACGATGACGAGAATGAAGATGAAGATGAAGATGAAGAAGCGGAACGACCAGCTCATGAATCAGACGATGAAGTTCTAGGAGATTAGACCATGACGAGGTTGATTTCTTGTACATGGTGGAAACATAGCTATTGCGATACTCGGCGGAAATGCTCTCTGTTTTCTGTTTCGGTTTTGTCCATAGGGTGGCTATAGTGCCGGTTCTCTTTTTTCCCCGTTTCTGTATGTAGTCTCTTGTCTCTTTGGACCTACATGTTGGCGCCTGGGTATGTGGCAGAGGGTCTGAGCGGAAGGTGTCGAAAGACTGCGTGTCTAAAATAGGTAGTCATAGCATTATCAGAATACTTGCGCCCTGGTTCCTTCCATTCTTTTCCGTCAAACAGATCCATATGTACACGAACGCCCAAGACCAAAAACCTGATCTGACCTTCTTCATAGACCTAGTAAGCACTACCTACTGGTACTTCAGTCTTCCTTCACTCGACCAGACAGACCATTTCCCACAAATTATGCTCCTGCAATCATGGCGCCAAAAAGGCGGAACATTCTCTGCCATCGTTTCCCGTTTCCTGCATTGGCCTTTGATGGGTCCGATTCGGCCACTTTGATGCCGTATTGTTGTATACAACATGGGAATGCTCGGTTCGTCAGTTGCGTCTTGTCTGACTTCTTAGTTTCGGGCTGTTGTTGGTCATCGTCGTCGCTGTCAGCCGGAGGTTTACCCTTTCTAGCCGCCTCTTGGGCGGCAACCTTCTTCTCTTCCAAATTGCCCCAAAGGGTGAACATTTTGTCACGGAGGGCTGCGAGTGCTTCCTTGTTTTGTCTCAGATTGGATGCATCAAGACCGACGAGACATTGGGCAGACTGATTATCTACCGCTACCCAAACTCTTTTCTTCTCCTGCTTGCCTAGGACTTCAGCATCCTCGAGCTCCAAGAAGAAGCGCCACTCCCAATTCCGCACCTTGGTGAAATCATCCATCATTCTCTGCTTTGGCTGTTCATTTTCATCATCAGTTTCACTGTTAGACACCGACTCCTCGCCATCATCGGAAAGATCATCATATTCTGACTCATTTTTCGGATAGGCAAAGTCTGCAAGATTGGACGGGGAAAAGTCGACAACTCGGACGTTGGCCCGGTAGTTCAAGTTTACAAATGGTAGAGTAAGCTTTATAAAATCACCGTTGATGGTCGTTTCATGCCGCACAACGCTTGTGATTTCGGATATTAGACTGACTGGCTTATCTTGGTTTTCGCATTTCACTAAGGAAATTGTTAGCAATTGAATGAAATAGTCTCCTAGATGGCGAGTTTACCTTGAGTGTTCAAATCTGCTATAGGAATTGCACCCTGCTCTCCTCGCGAGCTGGCCTCATCTTGTTTGCTCGCTCGCTGCTTGGCTCTTTGCTTGGCTCGCTTTGCCTTGGCATTGTCTTTCTTAGGATCCGTGTTCGACTCTGAACCATTCTTGCGTTTTTGCCCTGCTTTACTAGCCTCTTTTATGTCTTTGAGCTGCCCCTTTCTCAAGCGTTCGTATTCTCGTTTTCTCTGAAGCGCTTCTTTTGCACGGGGATCAAAGTTTTCAGAATCTGCATTCGTATCTAGCATACGAATATTGATTTTTGGTCCGAGAGAGCCACGATCTTCTCTCAAATATCCTTCTAAGTTAGCGCCGTTGTGGCCTAGCTTGACCTGTAGGTTTTTGATCAACACCCATGTCAGAGCTTCTATTTTATCATCACGGATCACAGTTGCGTGAGGCTCCCAACAAGTGACTTGAATGCATCTCTTTCCAAAGGGTCCCGGCCAGTCGGATGCTTTAGTGAACTTGTCGGTATAGCCGTATGGATCACCGTCTCGACCCAGGGAGGCGCCATCGACGTTGATGGAAAAGTTGTGAAAGGCTGAGTTCTCAGTATAATCAGAAACCCATATAGTTATCTTGTCGCCTTCGTCGTGCGGAGGCCGAACCACTTGGGCAACTATGTCGTAAAAACGGTCCCCTTGGACATCTGCAAGCAAGCCAAACTTGTTTTTCAGGTTTGCTGAGGTGACAACCATGGTCTCAAACTCCCCCTGGCTGGGTATACGGCTCTTGTCAATGGTATGATACATTTCAGAAACGAAAGCATTCTCCTTGTCGCTTGGCCGGTAGTCTTTGGAACTATTCGGAGGGCAAAGAGCACAAGAAGCTTCGCCAGGAGGGTTGGGGATTTTAGAGGCTTTGTACACAGAGATTCTGGTACTATAATGGGTTAATAAGGAGAAGGCCTCAGAGCCATACAGTTGAACCTTTTGTGACGGTCAGTATGAATTCATGGTGAGAGGCCTGGGAACTCACTCTAGCTTGGCGAATGAGCATAACATCGCCACAGCCTGGATTTGGGATCTCTTTTTCGGGACGAAAGACATTGAATGCAATTGAATCGCCATCATCAACAGACGAGTCAAAAAGTCGAATCTGACATTTCCAATCTAGATGCGTTAGATGATATAACTGACTACAAGAGAAATTCTTACCCTTGTTTCTCGTTGGAATAGGAGCTCGGAAGTCATGGACGACACCACATACGTTGACAAGGGCACCCTTCGCAACTTTGCCTTCCAGGATATCATGAACTGTGACATATCCTGGAACCGGAAGTATTGATGTTGATGATATTGGCATTTTAGGTGATGTGGAGTAGCGAATCCAGGACCAGATCACATGAGAAGATGAACAATTGAGAGTGGATGAAGTCTTGATGATATGATGATTTACGCGACCGCGTTAAGTGGTAACATAACTTCAATGCGACGTCGTTGAAGAACGGGTCCCTGAGACGCGATTGATTGAGTTGGTCTTGACGCGTCCTGAGGCTTACCCCTCCAAAAGTAGATTCGCGACAACACGTGATTGTGCATGTGATTGTAACGTCAGTGACATGGTGGCGAGTGGTATCCTTTTATGCGCAAAGTTTTTTTTTGGGTTGTTTTTCTTTTTTGTTGGTTGATTAGCCAAAGCATTGGTTACATTGAATTTATGTTGTAGATCTGTGACATAAGACGAGTCAGGGTCACGGAGTTTGGGGGTTTACTGTGCGGTTAACTTGAAAGGAGTATCATGAATTACGTGCCTATCTGCTGGCCGTTGTTTTGTTTACATTACCTATGATAAAAAAAAAACAAAGGAGCTTTTCTCTTCTAGTTTAAAATAACATTACCCACATCATTTACACAAGAGCCCTCTTTTCTGTCTAGGTCTGCAGAGCTGAAGGCGATTTGATTGCACGGCGTTCACCTAAAAGCTTAGGTGCTTGTTGCTGCCTGAGGCTGAAATCACCCGACTGGGGCCCTTACGGTGGTAGCGGTTTCTCTTTGGGCTTAGCAGGCAATCACTGCCACCCAAGGACCAAAGAAAGACTTCGCCTGCTGGGTCAATCATTTCAACGCCCTCCTAAGTTACTTCCTAGTCCCCGGCCGACGAGTCCAAGACCCAAGACCCAAGACCCAAGACCCAAGACTTCTCTTCTCCATCTACATCAACAACAAATCTTCTCCTCTTCCCCCTCCTCTCATCCTTTCTTTCTCTTACTAGATTTTCTCCTCTACGTTACAGAGCCAGTCTTTTCCTCCTAGACGCTGAGCTCGTACCGTCTTCTCTTCTACAATCACTTTGTGCATCTTCCACCCCGCACAATAATTTGCTGTTGTTCACCTACCAACGCCCCCTCGGACCAAAACAATACCAGTCATCATGGCTGAGCGATACATCCCCGAGCATCGCCGAACTCAGTTCAAGGCCAAGAACACCTTCAAGCCTGAGGAGCTCCGTCGCCGTCGTGAGGAGCAGCAAGTCGAGATCCGAAAGGCCAAGCGTGAGGAGAACTTGGCCAAGCGACGAGGTATTGGAACCGGTGAGAACCGTCCTGGCGCTTCCCTCGGTGCCGCCCCTGATAGCGACGATGAGTCCGCTCCTACTGAGTCTCAGGTATGTGCCTCTTTCTTACCCGACGCTTTGGCTGTCCTTGGAGCTGCTGTCTTCTGCTGTTTGCGCAAATCTTGTCACCTTCGCTTCGCCCCGTCCCTCCCGTCTGGCCTGTGATGTGGGGGAAAATACGCACTTGAAATAACCCCACATTCTGGCCTGGCGGACTTGAGCAAAAGGCAGGCCACTATTGCCTTGATGTTCACATCCCGCTCGATGGCCTTCTCGTTACAAGATTTCTCGCAAATGGCAAAGCCAGCGCTGTGCATCCCCAGTAAGCATTTACTAACCCCTGTCTCTAGTTGAATGAGGACCTTCCCCAGATGGTGCAGGGTGTCTTCTCAGACCAGATCGATTCGCAGATTCAGGCCACCACTAAGTTCCGAAAGCTTCTCTCTAAGGAGCGTAACCCCCCGATCGAGGAGGTCATCAAGACCGGTGTTGTTAGCCGTTTCGTCGAGTTCTTGCGATCCCCTCACACCCTGGTTCAGTTCGAGGCTGCCTGGGCTCTTACCAACATCGCTTCTGGCTCTGCCACCCAGACTCAGGTTGTCATCGAGGCCGGTGCTGTTCCCATCTTCGTCGAACTTCTTGCTAGTCCTGAGCCCGACGTCAGGGAACAGGCCGTCTGGGCCCTTGGCAATATTGCTGGTGACAGTCCTCACTGCCGTGACTACGTTCTCAGCTGTGGCGCCCTTAAGCCTCTTCTTAACCTTCTCGGCGACAGCCGTAAGCTTAGCATGCTCCGCAACGCTACTTGGACACTTAGCAACTTCTGTCGTGGCAAGACACCCCAACCTGACTGGACTACTGTAAGTCGACATGTAATAAATACCCTGAGTCTGAGCTAACTCCAAACCAGATTGCCCCCGCTCTTCCTGTCCTGTCCAAGCTCGTCTACTCTCTTGATGATGAGGTCCTAATCGACGCCTGCTGGGCTATCTCTTACCTCTCCGATGGATCCAACGACAAGATCCAGGCTGTTATTGAGGCTGGCATCCCTCGCCGACTGGTTGAGCTTCTTATGCACGCTTCTACTTCTGTCCAGACCCCCGCCCTGCGCTCCGTTGGTAACATCGTTACTGGTGACGACGTCCAAACCCAGGTTATCATCAACTGCGGTGCCCTACCCTGCCTCTTGTCTCTTCTCAGCTCGACCAAGGATGGAATCCGTAAGGAGGCCTGCTGGACCATCTCCAACATTACTGCCGGCAACTCTTCCCAAATCCAGGCCGTGATCGATGCCAATATCGTTCCTCCTCTGATCCACCTTCTGCAGAACGGAGACCTTAAGACCCGTAAAGAGGCTTGCTGGGCCATCAGCAATGCCACCTCCGGTGGTCTGCAGAAGCCCGAGCAGATTCGTTACCTGGTTGCTCAGGGCTGCATCAAGCCCCTCTGTGATCTGCTCGGCTGCCCCGATAACAAGATTATTCAGGTCGCCTTGGACGGTCTTGAGAATATCCTCAAGATTGGAGACCTTGACAAGCAGGCCGCCGGCGAGTCTGGTGACTCCATCAACCGATATGCTCTCTTCATTGAGGAGTGCGGTGGTATGGAGAAGATCCACGACTGCCAGAACAACGCCAACGAGGAGATTTACATGAAGGCCTACAACATCATTGAGAAGTACTTCTCTGACGACGAGGAGAACGCTGATGAGGGTATGGCTCAGCAACCCGCTGGTCCCAACGGCACTTTCGGCTTCGGTACCAACGGCGCTGCCCCCTCAGGTGGCTTCGACTTTGCCAAGGGCAGCGATGCCATGGACATGTAAAAAGCTCGTTAATTCGGATTGAGAACTTCGATAGGATATCCAGAATGTGGAGCCATCCCAACCCCGCAAAGACATAGCACCATCACGACACCCCTTCCCCCGGAACAGTTTTATATGACTGTCGTTTACCCCCCCATCCCCATGATATCACACCCCATACCGCGTCTTTTTAATGTATCTGGAAGGTTTACAGAGGGAAAATCACACCCCCTTGAATGACAGGCCCTATGGTAGCTTGAAAGCTCCAGCCTGAGAGTGAAGAAGTAAGAGAAGAGCGGAGTCGGCGATGACGTTTGGCTTCTCGGCCATGAAAGCCCCTTGAGGAGATGATACAAACGTCGACGAGTCTATGTGTGTACGCGAAAGACATCATGATGGTTGGTGTTGAGGCACATGGGACTTGCGCAGGACTACCGTTGAGGTGAAAGGCAGCGTCAATCGAGGACGAATGCCTTGGAGAAGCCTATGCTAGTGCATCAGGACTTCTGAGATGGTGAAGCTCGAGATTACGGAATTTGCTGCCAAGTGGTGGTGAATCTGGTTCAAAAGTAGCCAGAAACCGTAATCAATAAAAAAGAATACCAGGAGTGTTGCCCCTCATTCATGATGACATTTATGATGATGTGATATGGCTCCCTCGGTGAAAATTGACGCTTGAATAAATGATTGGGTTGGTTATAACCCAATATAAAAAATGAAATAAATGACAGGAAGCTCCTCCAAATATCACATTGATGTCCATGTTTCATAGATGCCTAGGTAGGTTTGCGCATTGAGTATTTAGTAGTTCTAGTGATGGATTGTGGGGTTGAAAACCCGTATCCATTTGGACCTATATACACTGTGTCTTGTTTCTATAATGATACACGGATCACAGTGCGAGCTGACGGTTTCTTAATTTTTTCCAAATGGTTTCACTTGGCCAGGCAGTAACTGCATTCTATTTTAACCTCATAACTCGAACAAAAGGTCATCAAAAAGAGGCCAGCCATGAGAGGAGCTTGACAATCTAATCAAGACTTGGATTCAAGTCAAATCGTTTTTATCCAAAGCTTTTTGGTAAAGACATAATCTTAACCAATACAAGACCGACTATTCCTGTACGTGTTGAGGAAGCTCCACCAATTAACCCGGCCTTTACGATATCCATTCTGCAACACCCGGCATATAAGCACGACCCTTCAAAATGGTCAAGAAAGGCAAAGGAAAGGCCAGTGGCGGGATCGATCTCTCTGATCCTATGCCATCTGCGCCATCCAAAGACCAAGGAAAGGGCAAAAAGGGTCAAAAAGGTGGCACTTCAACTCCTGAAGCAGCGCCCTCGGACCCTCCCAAGCCTACGGTGAAGCAGCTCATCGGCGGTTCATCATGGACGGGCAAGCTACCTGTGAACCTGCTCAGCGAGTACTGCCAGAAGCAAAGATGGGAGAGACCAGACTATGATACTAAAAAGACCCCTGATGGTTTTTCGGTATGGGTTACTATGAGCGCTAAGGATCCCAAGACGCAGCAAATTACCAAACTCGAGCCCTTCAAAATTCCAGCAACACATAAACATCTGATTATGCGACCCACCGCTATAGAAGCTAAGCATGCTGCCGCTACATATGCTCTCTTCAGAGTCTGCAGCATGCAGAACAAACACACTGTTCTTCCACCAGAACATAAATCACTGTGGAAAGACTTCCAGGCCCTCAAGACGCAAGATGTGAAAGAAGGAAAGGCTTGGATGTATGAACCGGACCCGTTCAAAGCACTCCAAGAGCGACAAGAGGCCAAAGCTGCTGCGGAGAAGAAGAGGAAAGAAATTGAGGCGGCTAAGGCTAAAGCTGCCGCCATGCCTGGTGCTTCTGGACTGGTTCTTATGAGCAGTGCTGGTAAAGGAGATGACCGATCATCAAACATCATGAAGGGATGGAGCACTGCACCTAAGGTTGAGATGGGCAAGAAGACAAGAGCACAGCTGGAGACGTTATTACGAAGCGGCGTCAAGTGGAATCCCAACGGCGTACAGATGTCGAAACCTCAGAAAGATGCCATTATTTCTGAGCTCAGCAAGCTCAGCTTTCGCAAAAGTCACGTGGAAGAGGCAGTGGAATACTGCAAGGATAGAGAGGAGACACTTGAGTGGCTTCTCATCCACGTTCCTGAAGATGATCTTCCTCGATGGGCTTTGCCGGAGAGTTATACGGCCGGAGTGTCGGTCGGTGCTACCAATCTTAGAAGAGAGGGCATCATAAAGCGACTCTCTCAGGCAGGTTACTCACTTGAATTAGCCACCAGAGTATTGGATGAGCAAGGTATTGACGAGGATAAAGCTGCTGAGACATTGCAAAATTTACTCTTCTCGAACGAGTCCAAGGAATCCGACGATGCTGATTTCTTGGATCTTGGTTCGCCCGAGGAGCAGTGGGAGGAAGAGGTTGGAAGTCTTGAAGCAATGTACGGAGAGGGTTTCGAACGCGAAGGCGACAATGTCATTCGCATTAAGCTGGACTCTGTAAAGAATGGTCCACAGCTCGTTGATGCCTCGTTGCAAGTTCGGCGTCCGGCTACATATCCTGCGAACTTGATCTTGTCGATTGTGGCCAACATTCCCTCATACATCAAACTTAGCATCATCCGAAAAGCACTTGAATATATCGACCAGTCCTTGCGGGATGAGCCGATGAAGATCTATCTAGCTATGGACTGGATTCAGCAGAACATCAATGGTATCATCGAAGATCCTGGAAAGCTTGTGGACATTTCTGCGGTTTCTTCAGCTGCAGCTGAGTACAAACCGGCTGCGGCTATTGCGAAGAATAAACGAAGTACTCGCGCCCCTAAGCTGATCAAGTGGATCAAGGATGAAAAGAACCGAGAGCAATGGCTTCGACGGCAAGAGTCATCTACTTTGAAAAACATGATCTCCAAGCGACAGAATTTACCTGCTTGGCAGATGCGAGAAGCTATTATCGGTACCGTCCGAAGCAATCACGTCACTATCATCAGTGGAGAGACAGGTTCAGGTAAATCAACACAGTCTATGCAATTCATCCTGGATGATCTGTACGCGCAGGGACTTGGCGGCTGTGCAAACATGATTGTTACCCAGCCGCGACGAATCTCAGCACTGGGACTGGCGGATCGTGTGGCGGAAGAAAGATGCTCTCGGGTTGGTGAAGAGGTTGGATATGCTATACGAGGCGAATCTCGGAGATCTAAGGATACCAAGATCACATTTGTCACGACTGGTGTTTTACTCAGACGGCTGCAGACTTCAGGAGGTCGGGTAGAGGATGTGGTGGCATCGTTAGCAGATGTCAGTCACGTCGTGATTGATGAAGTACACGAACGAAGCCTTGATACTGACTTCTTACTCAACCTCATTCGCGAAGTTATGAAAGCCAAGAAAGATATGCTGAAGCTTATTCTCATGTCTGCCACTCTTGACGCGGCAACCTTCAAGAACTACTTTGCATCAGAAGGGCTCAGCGTGGGCACAGTCGAGATTGCAGGCCGAACTTTCCCAGTCGACGAATACTATCTTGACGATGTAATCCGTATGACCGCATATGGCGTTGAGAGCTCTGACACTGAATTCATCAGTGGGGAAGCCCTGGGCAAAGTCATTCAGAAATTGGGCCATCGCATCAACTACAACCTGCTGGTCGAGACTGTTAAGGCCATTGATTTCGAATTGTCCTATGAGAAGAAGCCTGGCGGTATTCTCATCTTCCTTCCCGGAGTTGGTGAGATCAACCAGGCTTGTCGCGCTCTGAAAGCGGTCAATTCTCTCCATGTATTGCCACTCCATGCTTCGCTCGAGACACGTGAACAGAAACGAGTGTTCTTGGGTGCTCCTCCAGGAAAGCGGAAAGTTGTGGTCGCAACCAATGTTGCAGAGACATCCATTACCATTGATGACATTGTTGTGGTAATCGATAGCGGAAAGGTCAAGGAAACCAGCTTCGATGTCCAGAACAATATGCGCAAGCTTGAAGAAACATGGGCATCGCGCGCAGCCTGCAAGCAACGACGCGGTCGAGCCGGTCGAGTTCAAGAGGGCAGATGCTACAAGCTCTTTACACAGAATCTTGAGCAGCAAATGCCTGAGCGACCAGAGCCAGAGATCCGTCGCGTGCCTTTGGAACAGCTCTGCCTTTCAGTTCGCGCTATGGGAATGAAGGATGTCGCTGGATTCCTTGGCAGATCTCCTACACCTCCAGATGCGACTGCTATTGACGGAGCCATGAAGCTCCTGCGACGCATGGGGGCGCTTGATGGTGACGAGCTTACCGCTATGGGCCAGCAATTAGCGATGTTGCCAGCTGACTTGAGATGCGGCAAGCTCATGGTATTTGGTGCCATCTTTGGCTGTTTGGATGACTGCGTAACGATAGCCGCGATTCTGAGCACACGAAGCCCTTTCATTTCCCCGCAAGAGAAGAGAGATGAAGCAAAGGAGGCTCGTATGAATTTCTACCGAGGCGACGGCGACCTCTTGACCGATCTTCAAGCTTTCCAAGAGTGGGATTCCATGATGCAGGACCATATGCCTCAGCGTCAAGTCCGATCATGGTGCGAGGAAAACTTCCTCAACTTCCAGACCATGTCCGACATTTCCAATACAAGGGCGCAGTACTACACGGCCCTTGGAGAGATTGGTATCGTGACGCCTTCTGAAGCGACAAATGAGTCTCATGCTCATGAAGCTAGCTCTGATGGATCTCAGCTCCTGAGAGCTTTGGTTGCAGCTGCTTTTACACCACAGATTGCTCGCATTCAGTACCCTGACAAGAAGTTTGCAAGTTCAATGTCTGGTGCTGTGGAACTAGATCCTGAGGCAAGGTCTATCAAGTACTTTAACCAGGAGAATGGCCGAGTATTTGTCCACCCAAGTAGCACTATGTTTGGAAGTCAGGGTTTCTCGGGCAATGCTGCGTACATGGCGTACTTCAGTCTTATCTCGACGAGCAAGATTTTCATTCGAGACTTAACGCGTACGTATATCCCTCTCGTTTTACAGCTGTTGTTCAGCTTGGCTAATGCATTAAACAGCTTTCAACGCATACACGCTCCTCCTCTTCTCTGGTCCAATTGAACTTGACACTCTCGGTCGAGGTCTTCTTGTGGACGGGTGGCTTAGACTTAGAGGATGGGCGCGTATTGGTGTTCTGTTGGCAAGACTTAGAGGAATGGTTGATGAGTTGATTGCAAAGAAGGTTGAGAACCCGGAGATGAGCGTCAAGGATGATGAGGTTATCACATTGGTTAGAAAGATGATTGAACTTGATGGATTGGATGCTTAGATGAAAACTGCGAATGGTTTTTAGTTAGATCTGGGTTTACCATTGTGGATAGAGTACAATGCTTTGGGTATCTACCCAGTAGGAGGAGTCTTACAATAAGTGCACTTCGTTTCTGAGTAAGTATTACATGAATGATCCAAGCTCACATTAATAATTATTCCGTTTAGTAGAGCAGGAATATTATCAGAACAGTTCCTAATCATTTCAAATATTAGATAAAAGTAAAAGCTAACATTTGCTCCTATTATCCAATCCATGAACGGATTTTGAGTATTTGATTTCAAAACTTATCGCGAGAAACTCATAACCGCTATTCCTGGCTCTTTCCAGGGATGGGTATGGCGAGAGACTCCACCGCGGGGCATCCTATCATGAGTCCTCAAGCAACCTCAATTCAACACCAACACTATCATCGACAGCCCATAATCTACAACTCGCCTAAAAAATCACACCTTAAACCATGGCGCACCAAGATTCGGAACCTGAGGAGGCCATCACTAAAGAAGAAATTCACGGCGAAGAGCCTCCAAAGAAGACAAGCCGCAATGCATGTAGGTGACACCAGTTGAACTCACTCATTGAACAATGAAGCCATTCTCACACATGACAGTCGCAGAACTCATGGCTCCAAAGAGGAAAACACCACCAGCAACCACTGCAGCCCGCCCATCACGTAGTGGAAACCCTTTCAAAGACCGCATGGGTTTAGGCGCATACCTAGAAGATCCAGCCTCATACCCATCTTCCCGCGTCATCTACCACAACGACGACTTTGTAGCTATAAACGACCGCTACCCAAAAGCCACTATTCACACACTTCTTCTTCCCCGCTCTTCCAAGTACAATCTTCTTCATCCATTTGACGCACTAGATGATCCAGAATTTCTCGCCAAAGTAAGGACAGAGACTGAGCGCCTTAAAACCCTCGTCGCAAAAGAACTGCAGCGCCGTCTTGGCGCGCACAGCCAGAGTGATGCCCACCGACAAGCCGTGCTCGATGGAGACGCCGAACCGGACAAGAGCGGAGAACTCCCGGGGGGTCGGGACTGGGCCGCCGAAGTCAAGGCCGGTGTGCATGCGGTACCAAGCATGAGACACCTTCACGTGCATGTCTTCTCGCAAGATATGTTTTCTGAAGCCTTGAGACATCGCAAACATTACAACTCATTCAACACGCCGTTCCTGGTCAATCTGGACGACTTTCCGCTTCCAGTTGATGATCCACGCAGGAATACAAAGGAAGAGGCGTACCTGCGGTGGGATATGAAGTGCTGGAGATGTGAGCGCAACTTTGGAAACCAGTTCCAAAAACTCAAGGGGCATCTTGCAGAAGAGTACGAGACGTGGAAGAGGCTATAAAAATAGGGGAACGGGATAGAATGGATGAAAGGGCCTGCTTTACCCATTTGTAAATTAGCAATGATATTCGTACAACTCCTAGAGAAAAATCCCGGTAATTCCATATAACCTTCCTGGCCCCTATACCTAGTATTCCTAAGCACCTTAGAGCATATCACCCAAACCCAGACCCTTTTGTGATACTAGTAAAAGCCAGCTCGATGCTGATAACTCATGCCGTGAAATATTTCTTTGCCAAGTTAAATATCCTAATCGGACTCATCGCCACCCTCGTCATGTGCCTAAAACGGATCAGTAAGTTTTTTTTATGGTGAAAGGTAATGGGAATGGAATTACCTCATCCTTAGCGGGCGACTCAGCGGCATCATCCTCAGGCATATCGTCTTCATCGGCGACTGGAAATTAGTACATAGTCATGTCAACGATCAGAGAGTGTAGTGGATTCTTACCAGGCTCAGCATCCTTGGTTTCTTCGTCTCCTGATGCTTCGGCAGCAGGGCTTGCCTTGGGCTTTCTGCCACGCTTCTTGGTCTCCTTGGGTGTTGTAGCGGCGGATTCTGCGCCACCAGCAGCCCGGCGAGGTCGACCACGTCCCTTTTTTGGCGTACCATCGTCGTTGATTGCGGCGACCTTCTTGGGGCCAGTGGCCGTCGCCTTCTTGCCAGAGCCTGGAGGGCGACCGCGAGGACGGCCGGTGGGAACATAGACCTTCTTGGGCATAGGCGCAGAGCCCTTGGGAGGTCGTCCGCGACCGCGCTTGACGGGGGCTTCAGCGGTGTTCTTGGTCACTCCGGCGGAGGACTTGGGAATGCGAGGCGAGGAATCGCCCTTGGACGCGACATCTTCCTTGGTACGCGCCATGATGCGACACAGATGGCCAGATAGTGAGAAATTGAGGGAGAAAGGAGCGTAAGAAAATTCTCAAAAAAATTACACGAGGGAGCGCGATGCAATTTTGCTCGATTGTAATGTTGAAGATGAAGACGCGACGAATGATTGTTGGTGATAAAAGGAGAAGAAGAGGAGGAAGACGAATGTTGGAGGTCGCGTTTCTACTGCAGAGGTGCTTCGTACCCGGCACTAACAGCAGAATCGATCAAAGTGGCTGGAGCTCGCGTCTTTGGTCCCCGCATCACAAAATTTGGAGCATTTATCAAGACAGAATAGATTGAGCAGAAAACAAGCAATACTGATAGTGTTATTTCTTTCAACTCTCCATCACAGTCTAGACCTAACATGGACTAGAGCTTCTGGCTCAAAATGGGTCACTTGGCCCAAGCTCCTCTCTGTTAAACCAGTCAAAACTGGAAAGGCCAAGACAAGGTAAGATCCCCCCCTGCATCTGCAACTGCAACTGCCCCTAGCAACGTGAATGACGCTGGTAAACAAAAAATACCCACACGGGAAGACGGTGTGCGATGTGGATTGTTCTTCGACAACGACTTCACGACAGCATCGACAACGTCAACAACATCCTTACGACGATGGCTTTGGACTCGAGATTGATGCCTTCTCCCTCCTCACCCTCGAATTCTTTTTATGAGGGCAGAGTTCATTCTTCGGCTTCAACGCCGTCGCTAAGATCTCGCGATGCGGCTTTATCCGTTCCCGCCAGAATGGAGGGGGGAGGAAATGTCAAGGTCGTTGTTCGAGTGAGAGCTTTTCTCAAGAGAGGTGAATATAGATTCAATCACCATTTATCATTCTCATTAGAATATATATCTCTAACTCATCGACAGAGCTGGAACGTCAGGCAAAATGTCTGATCCAAATGGACCCCATCACTCAGCTCACAACACTCCATGCTCCAGATGATCACGACCCAGAGGCCGCAAAATT
This sequence comes from Fusarium concolor, assembly GCA_013184415.1. Classification (NCBI taxonomy): domain Eukaryota; kingdom Fungi; phylum Ascomycota; class Sordariomycetes; order Hypocreales; family Nectriaceae; genus Fusarium; species Fusarium concolor. The sequence continues at coordinate 20,900 of JABCJY010001389.1, forward strand.
AAAGACTAAAAAGATCATCGAGGAGAAAAAGTTCACATTTGACAACTCCTTCTGGAGTCATGACACTAACGACAAGCATTATGCCACCCAGGAGGATGTCTACAACAGCCTGGGCGAGGACTTTCTTGACCACAACTTTGAGGGATACCATACATGTATCTTTGCTTACGGACAGACTGGTTCTGGAAAGAGTTACACCATGATGGGAACCCCCGACCAACCTGGTCTTATTCCTCGAACATGTGAGGATCTTTTTGAGCGCATCGACGCGGCTCACAGTGAGAACTCAAACGTCGCCTATAATGTTCGCGTCTCCTACTTTGAGGTCTACAACGAGCATGTCCGCGATCTACTAGTTCCTCCTCAAACGCATAAGGCACCCAACTATCTCAAGATTCGCGAGTCTCCCACAGAAGGTCCATACGTCAAGGATCTTACCGAGGTGCCCGTGCGAAACATTAACGAGATTCTCCGCTACATGAAGTTGGGTGATACATCCCGTACGGTAGCAAGCACAAAGATGAACGATACCAGTAGTCGAAGTCACGCCGTCTTCACCATCATGCTCAAGCAGATCCACCACGACATGGAAACTGATGAAACAACAGAGCGAAGTTCTCGTATTCGATTGGTGGATCTGGCTGGTAGTGAGAGGGCGAAGGCCACCGAGGCTACTGGTGCTCGCTTGCGTGAAGGTAGCAATATCAACAAGTCCCTGACCACGCTTGGACGAGTAATTGCTGCTCTGGCAGACCCTAAGGCGGGGAGGGGTGGAAAGCGAAAAGAGGTCGTCCCATATCGAGATTCCATCCTCACATGGCTTCTCAAAGACTCGCTGGGCGGCAACAGCAAAACGGCCATGATTGCTTGCATTGCGCCCTCGGATTACGATGAGACCCTCTCGACACTACGATATGCCGACCAGGCCAAACGAATCCGAACCAGAGCTGTGGTCAACCAGGACCATATCTCGACAGCCGAGCGAGACGCACAGATCGCTGCCATGGCGGAGGAAATTCGTATCTTGCAGCTTTCCGTTTCCGACTCGAGGCAGCGTGAGAAGAACGCCAAAGAAGCCGAGGACAAGCTGGAGGAGTATCAGACTCATGTCAACTCTATGCAGCGTATGATGGAGGAGCGCAGCATGGTGGCCGAGAGCAAGATCAAGAAGCTTCAGACAGAGAATGAAGCTTTGAGGTTACACCTGAAACTTGCCGTGGAGAGTCTCAAGAACCCTATTCCTCCTGTTGTCGTCAAGCCGGAGCGCGAACTCGATGAACAAGACAAGGAAAATGCATCCGAGTGTAGCGAGTATGATGATGACCAGTACGATTCAGAAAGCACGGCATACGGCGAGGATGAATTACAGGAAGAAATGCAGCAATATCTTCAGGATATGGGCAACTTGAGGAAGCTGATGCAAGGAGACTTGACGAGGTTCAAGAACGAGGACAGCGCAAGAATGCCACTAGGCGCTAAGGAGAACCTCTGAGAGGAATGACCAATAAGGCAGAAGTGATTGAAGGATTAGCTAGCATGGGTGGAGCACGGTGTTTTGGAAGCGTTGTTTGAATGACTGGATCGGATTGTATTCAATGGATGTCTTTGAGTTTGCTGGACGATAGGCTACGTTACGTTACACTACATAAATGATTCAAATACCAAGAATTCTACGTCACCCTAAGCTCTTCGTGTGATACTTGGACTTGAAGATCATGCAGGTAGCATTGGAATTGCTCTCTAGAACCATACACTTTCTGATCACCTAAGCTACCATGAGCAGGGCACCCGACAAAAGGGTTGGAGAGCTCAATCTTCCTCCCTGCTCTCCTCTTTCCACGATCTCAGTATTTTTTTGCACTTCATCCAGAAGGGCATCAGACATGGGAGAGTCGAATTCGGTATCCTTGAGTTGTGAATGGGCACAGGCTCCCCATTCAAGAAAATTCCAATGCAATTCCCAGAGAAATTGTTGTAATTTCCAATTGTTTCGTTTCGCTTGCTCAGTATCTCGATGTGTCGCTCCAGCATTTCGGCTCTCTGCTGTAACTCCTGGTATCCATTCATGAGCTCCATAAGCATCGGCGAGTAGTGTCCCATTTCGCAAGTATGCTGGAATTTGACGATGTTTTCGGCTACAGTAAGGCGACCTTCAAGTTGAATGGTGCCATTAGGCAAACTGGTATCATTTTAGGTTCGTCTTTCTCACGCTTGGGCCTGTCTTTTGCGAGTGGCTTTCTGGTTCCTCGGCTTCTTGTTCAAGTAAACATGGCTTTGCTTCCTGGACGTGTCGAATGAGACTGCATCAATATCAGTCTCAAGAGAGTGCTCGTGTTCATTCTCTTGCCGCAGCGCTGTGCGGAGCTCTGATGTATTGTCGCCCGCTCCTGTGGGTGAGGATTCGCTCAGTTTCCCAGGTGTCCGTACAGAGGGACATGGAGAAGGAAGGTAATCGTCTTGGGACTCTGCAGTCTTTTGCTTCTCAGGGATACATTGCGGTCTCTTGTCGCCGGTTGAAGATGGATCTTGTGTGTTAGACATATTGGAAGCCATCTGGTTGCCCTAAGGCAGAGGCAACAACGGATATAATAAATTCGAAGAATTCTAGTGACTTACCAATATGACCGCGGTTTCTGCGTGTATATAGATAAATTGGGATATGGATGGTGTAATTGTTGAAGTGGGAGAGTTGAAAAGTTCGAAGCAAGTGGAAGTGGTAAGTTCACGCGCACACATCCATACAGCTTTCCGTGCGATATATAACCCTCATTCTCTCTTTTTATAAGCCAAAATAGGTAGATACGCAAATGGGAGCTCTTCATATCATAGGTTAGGCACCTAGTACCTCCTTAGGTACTTGAGTAGATAGGTCTAAGCTTCCTTACTGATGATCATTTTAAGACTCATATGTCACATATATTGCCCAGATAAACTCAGCCAACTTGATGAGATAGCTACAATCATGAGATTCTGACGTGCTTGTTACTTGTTTTGTGGCATCTTACATACAAATAACCTCATGGTAAAATTGATGGCCGTCGAAACAGTGCCGTCAAGGATACAGTAAACGGGAATTAAGCTTCAAGGCGTGGTGATAGCAGGGACGAACCTCTGGAAGTATCATTGGGTAGAAGCATTGAACTGGGCTAATGAAAAAATCTGCTTTGATGGAGGGCACTTTTCAACAATTTACATTGGTATATTGTAAGCACTTCATCATATATATATATGGCTTGTGTCTTGTGCCTTTCGACTCGAGTCTCTCATACTAACGTGGCCAAGGTATCCAGTAGAACGGCTAAGCGCCATCGATTACCACTGATTTTGAAAGTTCATGCAGATTATGTGAGTCATTGTAGTAGCTGCACCAATTTATACAAATATGTCAATACTGTGGACCGCAGTGAGCTTGCCTGCGTTGGCAAGAAAGGCCTCAAGAACGTCGGGTAACCCTCATATCATGCCATGGCTGCCCAAGGTTAGCGTCAATTACATATATCATCCTAAGAATAAAAGATTTCTATGTAATGTCCTACCTAAATTCAGGGAAACTGCTGGCTTATTAGAGTATGCAGTCATTGCAGTGAGATTTTCAGGGTATCTAGGTAGTTCACCAGGTTGAGCTGATTGGCTAAGTCGATTCCTGGACTTGAGTTTCAGCCTTACCAGGGATATCTGAAACTGTTACAATGATTCGTTAGGTTGTCAAGCTGAATATGCCTTCAACACTGTATACTACATAGTAAGAGGTCAAGAACTGAGCGCTCGACGATGTATTTTCACCAATCATGATGATCTACATCGTTGTGTCTCATTCGCTGTCGGAAAGACCCCGCAGCCATGTCGTGTCATGTCATGTCAGTCCACGTTGAAGTGTTTCGAATATAACTGCGTAAACTAGGTCTCCCTTTCTCTGCGCTGTTTCGCCTTTGTATATCACTAGCATTATTACTGTAACCCCAAAACTTTCTCTGCTACAGTGCTGTTGTCTATCACTTAGGAACAAAGCTTCGAAGCTCCATTGTATTCCCCCACCATAGCTCGGCACTTGGACATCTACAGTAGTAACAAAGCACTCAACCTTTTCCGATAGTGAGTATTCTCTTTTTTAAGTTGGACACCACTTTATTACTACTCTTCTCCTAATTTGGCTGAGTTATTCGCTTGTATAGTATATTAAGGACTGGATAGCAAGATAGGGGCTGTCAATAGTTGACTGTCCTAAACTGTCTATTCCGCTTTCTGTCTGACGTGCCCCTCACCAGCTAACCTTCTTGACAGGGTTACCTCTGCCTTCTGTAGGTAGTTTCAACTTCAGCCTCCGTGCTCATCTCCCTCTGTCTTAGTCCTCCCTCACCTCCAATACTCGACGTTCTTACATTCGTTTTCTTCACCTTTCGCCTCTCCTACCACAAAAATGTCCGGTCGACTTCCTCTCTTTACACGTGGCCTCACAGACTCCCAGTCTCAGGAAAACGACCCGAGCTCTCCTGCTGAGCAGCGCGACGATGCTAAGCGAAATTTCCTAAAGACGATGCGAGCACTGCCCACGCAGCATTATTGGAACGTCTACTTTGACCGACAGGTAAAAGAGGGTGAGAGCGGTGACCAATATCATTCTGGGCTGGAGCAGCTGGGTACTCAGATCGAGTCGGTGCAAGACTTTTGGCGATATGCGAACAACACTCCTATTGGAAATATTGGTGTTCGTGAGTCTCTCTACCTCTTCAAGTCTGGTTTCCGTCCTGTCTGGGAGGATCGACGCAACATCCTCGGCGGTAGCTGGACATTCCGCTTCCCCAAGAGCTTGGGTCCCGATGTATGGACTCGTGTTCAGCTGCTGGCTATTGGCGAGAAGCTTCAGAGTGTTCTTGACGATGGTATGGACTCTTATCACAACAAGCATTGGCAAATACTGACACATACGTTCCCCAGAGGACCAGCTCTGCGGTGTAGGCCTCTCGGTCCGCTTCAACTCCCACCTCATCACCATCTGGCACCGCGACGCCTCAAAGAAGAACTCAGTCGACAACATTGTCAAGTGCATCATGGAAGAGCTCCCCTCCGAGATGCACCCCAAGCCCGACGCATACTACTATAAGCGTCACTCAGACCATGCCGGCTTCAACCCTCCCCCTGAGCTCAAGGCCGTGCTCGATTCCCGCCGACAAGAGGAGGAGAAACTCGCCGCAGCGGCCAAGGATGATGGAGACGCCAAGCCATCGGTGACAGTCGATCCACCGCAATGATTTCATGAAAGTTACGAAATTTGATTTCTTCCTGCAATACAGTTCAGGTTCAGTTCAGTTTGTTGGGTTCATATAGTGTGTGGTTATCAGCTCACACATCCCGTCCCGTCACCGTCACCAACGGGGCATGCATCTGATAAGGCGTTTCAGAATTAGGTGGCATTATACATATTGGCCAGGACCGTTGATCCTGAAGAACCTAGTGCTTTTTAAGATTGGATATTATGAACCGGAACAAGTGATTGTATAGGGCTACTCCGTTACTCCTGATATGAACACTGAACATAAATTTCTGCTGTTATAAAATCCGAAGGTCCCTCGCAAGTAAAATCCAAACGTAGTATAACCCGGAACTGTACGCTGTCTTGTTGTACACATTTAAAGTGCACCCTATAAACTATAATGCATGGTTAGCATTCTACGCTTCGCCATTAGATTAGGTTTCTCACCTCTCAAACTGCGATTCCAACTCCCAACTCCATATTAAGTTCATTCCTTCGTAAATCATAGGATGCCTGTGCAGCTTGGCTGCTGGAGAATCACCTCCAGACACCAGCGCTCTTCATGACTCCATCAAATTCCTCAACACCCACTCCCCTGGCGACACCTACGCCGCCGTTCGCCTCGAGAATCATATCCTTCAGTATTTCCTCGTCAACATCCTCTTTTAGCACAGCTGCTACACGCCGCAGATGTGCCAATGTAATCGGACCGTCCTGTCCGTTTGTGAATAGTCGAAAAGCCTCCTCGACCTCTGCGCGATGGGCATCCGAGTCATGCTCTCTCGTGTGGAATTTGAGGGCGCAGATAGCGAAGAAGGGCTCAAAGGTCGCGTAGCCGTCGTTTTCGGGGTCGAGAATAGAGATGAATTCTTTGAGTTCTGCGTGTGAAGAGGGCGGAACACCGAGTGCTCTATTGAAACAAAGACCTTTCAGCAAACTAATTGGTGATTCTTCTGACAGAACACTTACATGAGTGCAGACTTGACGTCGTCAATGGGCAAGACTCCATGTTTCTCACCATCCATAGGCTCCGCAAATAGGCTGAAAGCCTCGCGGATCTCGCCCTCTTCTTGCGCAGTGACGTTGTGCTCTTTTGCGAGTTTGGACTGGCGCGTCTTGGGCGCGGCGTTTCCGCTAGTGGCGGGAGCTTTGCGCTTTGGAGGCTGAGAGAATTTGTTAGAGTATGATTCCTCTGCGAATATGTTTCGAGGGTGTACTACCATTTGCGCTTTCAGAGTGAAAAAAGCAGTTGCGGCGCGGTCACAATGGTTAATGCCACGATGGATTCTTGGTGGTGACGATAGTGGATTTCGGTACGGCGGAAAGGACAGTGTTCAAACACTGTCTTTTGAGCTTATTAGAACTGTACGGGCCTTTTTAATCGCGAACTTTAATTATTTTTTTCTCGACAGGTTCAAACCACTTCCCTTTAACATTCTCAACATTCAATCATCTCAACACTGAGATTTACCACAGTCACTCGCGCTCCCTTGGAGAAAAATCAACGCGAAGTACTTTACGGTTTTGTATACGTCTGCTATACCTACGATTCATCTATCGAATTCCGATGTCGATCATCTATATTTTCGACAGTGACACCGCTTCTAAAAATGCTAGAGCTTGCCGCTTTGAATGTTCTACAGCGAGCAAGTGTGGACAGTGAAGCAATATCAGAACAAGCCTCGTCGGACAACTTCAAACCGGCGTGGTTCCAGCGGGTAGCAAGCGATGTCAATGTCTTTGAAGACGGGCACCTAGCGATCCATGGAGACATGCTTTTTGTAGAATTTAACTTGATTTCAATCAACCCTTCACTAAGAATCTCGCTTCCCATGTGCGCCTCATGCTTCGTCACCTTTTTAGCGTCTCAAATCTGACTTGGCCCAATACCTGTCGCCTATATCTTGGACTCTGGCTCCCTTCAAACCAGTCAGATGGGACAAAGGTGTAAGGAGGTGTCGCTACTCACTCACTTGAAGTTGTTCTTCATCTCACGCAGCTTGGCCATGACTGCCACGGGCTCAGTCTCGCCTGTCTGCTTCTGGATCTCAGGATCCTATTACTGTTAGCTCAATCATCCTCTATCATGGATTGTCGTAACGAGCCTCGACCCTCATAAACACATTATGTTCCTATCTCACGTCAGCAATTCATTCTCGAGAGAAGAGTTTGAGCTACCTTTTCATCTCCGATGGTAAACTTCCCAGTGGTAACCTGATTGTTCTCGGCAAACGAGTGCAGCTTCTGCACAGCATCACGCTGAGAAACAGACGCGGCAAACTTGACGTTGGCCTTGGTGTATTCATGTCCAGGCTGTAAAATTGTCAGTGCAAGTATGCTTTTCATCTCGTTCACGACTTACGTATACCACTGTATCATCGGGCAACGCTGCGAGGCGCTTGTTCAAGGCCTCGTGCATCTCCTCCGCATTGCCCTCGAAGAATCTTCCGCAGCCTGAGTATCGTCAATACAGAGCCCCACCGGTGCCATGAGCGCATAAGGCTCACTTTAACTTACCGCCAATGAACAAAGTGTCACCAGTAAACACAGCCTTGTCATTCCCATCCTCCACGAAGAAGCAGATGCTGTCTTGGGTGTGGCATGGCGTATGCACACCCTTGAAGGTGATGTCGCCCAGCTTGAAGGTCTCACCGTGGCCAGGTGTCTTGGTCACGCCCTCGCAGTCCTTACCACCGATGATGTCCAGCTTGGGAGTGCCGAGCTCAGCAAGCTTGCAAAGTTCAGTAATGATGCATAAAAGGTAGTTCGGGGACTTCTTACAAGCTTCTTGTTACCTCCTGCGTGATCCCAATGGCAGTAATGGTATCAGTCGGTGGCTCGGATATGGATGTAGATGATACTCACTGGTGGGTGTTGACAATGGCTGTCAAGTTAATCTTGCCCGCCTGAATTGCATCCTTTAGAACAGGTGCAACCCTACAATATGTCGATTAGCTGTGTGTTGGGCCCTCTCCAAGGCTGTGCCCACATACTCCGGAGGGTTTGCGGGATCAACGATGACGGCATCCTTGGACTTGTCGTCAACTACCAGATATGCGTAATTGTTGGAGCTTCCCTCCCCTGCCGAAGTCAGTTTACGAACTTAGCCCAGAATCTTATTCTTTTTAAGCGGGCTGGGTGTCCAACACATACACATAGGAATCGACTGGATATGCATGGCGCGGGATGCAACGAGCTGGGTCGTATCAGCAAGGACAGCTTCGAGGTTAGGCAATTGACTCACTGCGGAAGATAAAAATCCAATTTTTTGTTTTAGAAAAGGCCGGCTTGTTGCGAGTCTATACATAGATAGGTTGTATGTTGATGTCAAGTCGACTTGAAGGTGGTTGTATGGTTGTATTGTAACAGAACAATGCCGAATGAGATGAGAGGCTTTGTCATCAAAGCGAAGCATCATGGCTCCAGTAACATGACGTTTGCCGATGCGGGCAGCGGCACGTGATGTGTCGGACCTCAAATCCGATATCAAACATGTGTATGTCCAGAATGAATTTTGACTGCTTCTATTCAATTAGGGGTATCAAGTGCATCAAGTAGCCATGATTGCTCGGTCTAAACAATTCCAATGGGTTTGGGCTTCCATGTGCCTTCGAACTGTGACCATCCAAAGTCATCCTCCTCATATGCTTCGCCAGCATCAGGCTCTGTATCCTTCATGACCGTGTCCATAGTACCAGATCCCATGGACTTCTTCTCCACGGCGTCTTGTAGACGCTGTGTTAATTCTGCGCATTTCAGAAAGACTTGGTTCCCTGGCAAGCTGCCTTTGACTTCTTGGATCGTCTTGATGACACGCTCTTTAGACCACCGTTCAAACTCCTCACACATGACTCCCAGCTTTGCCTCATCTCCTTCTCCGAGATATCTCAGCACCGCCTTGCGACATGGATCGTTGCTATCTTCGCCCAGTTGCTTCCAGTAGTAATCCCAGATCCATAGCAGTGCCTTCTTGGCTGCTGTGCGCAGCTTCGCCAGTGAAGGCAAAGGCTCATGTGTGGATTGATGGCGAAGTTCAACAAACGTAGCGGGCAGACCAATAGTCTTTGCAATCGAGTACATGCTCTGCTTGCGCTGTTTGTCCTGATGGCCATCGAGAAGACCAGTAACGAATCTGAGATCCTATCAGCATTGTCACGCAGAATTATATCTAGTTGGCATTACTTACCTACCAAAGGCAGATGAATATGCTGCTCTTATGGTATAAGCTGCCGCGGCTGCGTTTTCTCCAGCAACTGCCTCTCTATCACTCAACATGACTGCCATCAAAAGTGCCGTCGACTCCACCATGTGAGGACAATTTCCTCGTTGCATCCACATTGACACACGCGCAACCGCTTGCTTCTGCCTCCTCCGAGTTTCTTTGTCATCTATATCCTGATTTTTTTGTGTGTTTTCGCTGCTTTCAGATTGGTTGACACCTTGGACTGACTCCTGGGTAGTGGTGCTGATGCCTGTGTACATCTGCTCACGTACGAGCAAGAGTTCATAGCGGTCGCGCCACGGTGTGAAAACGTATTGTACCATTACTTAGTGTTTCTGTTTCGGCAAAGTAAAGAACAGGGATGTTTCAAAATTTAGGGAAATGAGTGATGTGAGTCGAGTTTTGGGCAATGCCGTTTGTTGGATTCAAAGATTTTGTTAGGAAGAAACAATTTTTCAGCGCCGAGGAATGGTATCTATCATTCGCTAGCATAAGCTGTGACTTGGTCAATAGCATCAACACTTTTGATAGCCTGAGCATTTTGATAAAATGTTTGATGATGCACTATGAAGTTTGAGAGTTTTTTTTTTTTTTTTTT
>JABCJY010001395.1:0-11271 GCA_013184415.1 Fusarium concolor
ACTGCGCAATATAAACAACATTATATGGAGTGTGTTGTTTTTTCAGGGACGAAAACAACAACCCATGCAAGGTTACGATAGGAGTCCCTGAGATCAGCGTCAACCACACAGGTACCAACATCGCGGCCGAAATCCTCGACATTATCGAAGCCTATCAGATTCAAGACAAGATTGGGTATTTCACGCTGGACAACGCGGAAGACAACGATACTGCTATGGAGGTAATTGGTGGAGAGCTGGGCTTCGTTGGCAAGGCTAGGCGAGGACGCTGTTTTGGCCACTCTGAATCTCTCGGCCAAAAGCATACTTTTCGGCCACAAAGCTGACGCGTTCGAACGGCAGCTATCTGGGCAGGCGCCTTTATCAGAAGCCGAGCACTTGCTTTGGCAGAAAAGGGGTCCCGTGGGCAAATTGCACAATGTTGTGGTATTTATCCACAGATCTGACAAGCTGACGTACTTGCTTCGAGAGCTCCAGCGGACCGCCTTCGACGAGTCGCCTGACCCTAATGTCAAGACTAAGAAGCCATTGGACGTTGTTTTGGATAACGATACTCGGTGGCTTTCGCAATTATACATGATCCGACGTGCGCTTCAGCTGCGTGATTATATTGAACTGCTCATTGCGCGATATCGGGTGGAGTTCGAACAACAACACAAGACCAAAAGAAGCACCACGAAGAAGTCCGCCAAGCTGCTATATATTTGCAAACCAGAATACCAGTTATCTAACAAGGACTGGGAGGTTCTAGAGGTCTTTTCGCAACTCCTAGGCTATTATGAATGCACAATTAAGATGCTTGAAGGCGATGGCCAAATTCGCAAGCGGAAGCATGGATGGATGGGCTCATACGGTAATATTTGGGATATCGTACAAGGCTTCGAATTCCTTCTTGACAAGCTTGAGGGCTATAAAGCTATGGCAGCACACTTTCCCGACCCCGAACACTTCAGGATTAACATCAATTTAGGTTGGCAGAAGCTTAATAAGTATTACCAGCTGTTGAGCGAAACGCCCATTTACTATGCTGGGCTGGCGCTCCATCCAGCGTACTGCTAGAAGTGGTTCGACCGCAAGTGGTTCTGCAACCCTAAATGGTTTCGTCAGGCCAAGGGAATCGTTCACGATGTATGGCACTACGAGTATCGTGAGATCAGCTTACCTCGAATGGCTGTGAATGACGAAAAACCAGCCCCCAAACGGCGGAAGACGTACAGCAATCCATTCCAAGAATACCTTGAAGACAACCGCTGCGCAGCACCAGCAACACAAGGTGACTACAGCCTTGAGCCGTTTGAAGACGAGTATCAACACTGGATTTCGAACTATGAGAGTGGTGATGCCCAGGTTCGTGACCCTCTTGCTTATTGGCACGAGAAAAGGTTCAAGTATCCACGCCTGTCACGGATGGCCCTTGACTTCCTTACGATTCAACCTATGTCCGCTGAATGTGAATGTCTTTTTTCAGCAGCAGGGCGGATGGTAACACCTCTACGAAGCCGGCTTGAAGCACAGGTAATTGGGACCTGTCAGGTCTTGCGTTCATGGCTTAGGGCGGGTATTATTCGAGATTTAGACCCTTTCTTTGTCTCAGTAGCAGAAGAACAGGACAACCTCAACATGGCTCACATGACGGACCACGAGCTTCAAGAGTGGGCAACAGCGTGGCTTGAGAACGTGGTGGAGTGCGACCAAGAAGAAAGTGGTTGGGAATAGCGGCACTTAATTAGGTGAGGAGTTGGGAATAGCTTCACCTTTTTAATAACTGCTTAACTGCTGACGTAATGGACTCATCCAATACATCCATTCTACGTCCACGATGGTTGCAAATGGATTCACTACACGGACGGGCTCCGTGGATTAAGGTCCATCCACTCCACTTCCTCCGCCAGTGGATTCAGTGGAGTGGTTTGTAACCCTGCTGGAGAGTATGCGCCCAATTTAGTTGGAAGATCCATTACTGATAGTGGGTTATGCAGGACTTGAACCTAAATGATGGGAGAGATATGTAGAGACATGAAATTGGAAAGAATCCACAAAGTTGCGTGGCCTGGGGAATGGAAGGGGTAAGCCTGAGGAAAAGGCGCAGGGTAACGAGAGGTCTTTAATACCCTACCTCAATATTAATATTTAGGGCGCTACCGCCGCCGGCGAACCGGGCCGCTGGAGTATGAGACGACAACGAGCCTGTATGTACCCAGACATATCAGTAGTGACAGACGAGTGCGGTCTTCTATATAGTTAGCACGGGCCTTTATGGAAGAAACCCAGTGCATTTCAAGTCCACATGCTTGAGTCAGGCCAATGGACCCGGCTTCTAAGAGGTTTTCAAACAAGGTAAGGAAATCATTCATCGCTAGAGATAATGGCAACTAAATAAGATGTACTGCGGTTTCTAGAAAAAGAATTGCCATGCGAGATCAGGTTTACGCCTACCATAACCTCCCAGAAATCTCCTTCTTATCAGTTGACTTCGTAGTCTCCCATAGTCCTCCACCAACAACCGTCGTGACTGTAGTATCTTTCTCCCTGTGCTCTCTACAAACAGTCGGTGTGTCCTCCCCTTGACTTTCTGAATAAAATCCAGAAACCTGAAACTTGTGCTTTGAACCGGGTGCTGCGCATAATACACTGGTTTCAGTGGACTTCAGCTGCGGGAAACACCTGTTACACCAATTGTGCTCAGGGTAACTTGGTGACTTATTCGCACTTGCAAGACGAATAATCTTGCGACATAGCTTGTTAGAACAGCAGACAGTCGGATCCATGGCTGGCCACGTTTCCCGAAATGTGAAACTCCCAGACATCAGCATTTCCTTGTTTGTGAGAAGTCCGAGATCGCGGCATGTCTTCTTACAAACATGCAATGCAAAAAAGAACTTGAAGCCATCTTCGCCGATATTTGTTTCGCCCAGTTTAAAGCGGTCAGGATCTTTGGTCTGAATTGCAGGATCAGTAAACGAGTTACCAACGCCTTGAAGATCAGTGACAAGGAAGTGGCCCCATGAGCGCTCAAACGTAAAGTGCGAGAATGCCTGAGCAATTTCGTTTAATGGATTATCATCATCTTCCAAGACATAAGGACCATTGCTGTTGTACTTGATGTATTCGCCTTCGATAAATGGCTCAAGGGATAAGTTGTCTTCTGCCTTTGATCCAAGGGTTTTGTCTTGGAGACATAGCGTGGTGATGAAATCAATTGGTTGATAAGATTTGACAAGGCCATTAAATTCGAGGGCAAACGCTTTGCAGAGTGCTTGCATCCGCATGTCTTCTATAAGATTGGCAAGCCGATGTTCAGAGTGTTTGAAGGACTTGAGGACGAATTTGCTTGTCGTTGAGACGGGACGGGCATAAGCTGCAACGCGTAGAGATCCTTCAGCGAAAGGCTTTGAACGTGCATTGATGTTGAGCCGGACAAGACCTAGCTTGATATTCTCGTCGTTGTCCATCATGGCGTCGAGGGTATCGGCTTCGTGGACGCTAAGATCCAAACAAAATCCCTCCACAGCCAACTTCTTATCCAACCAATTTGGAGTATCCCATCGTGGAGGGGCTGTCTCGAGCGCAATACTTTTGCGACTAATGGTTCTGGCAATGCTGCCATCTTCCATGATAGCTGTCAGCTCGGGAGCTTTGAACATATGAGACGCGGCACCTCTCCTGCTACGGCTGAGGCCAAGTGTTAGGCGGTTCGCCGTACGCGAGACAGAAGACGTGACTGTGCTGACGACTAGATGTTTGATGGCAGTGTAACCTGTTCCTAGTTCTAGTTCTTCGAAGAGCGGCCCCGTACTTGTTGCAGTTCTTTTCGCCCTTGATTTAGCCAAGATGAGCGAGTCTTCGATGTGGACGTTGTACGAGTTCTTGTCGTGAAGCTTGACATGGACTCCAGATAAACCACTACTGTAGCATTTACTAAACTCAAAAGCCATGCGGTCGGTGGACGAGTTGATACGGAGAAGAGCATAGTTAACTTTGAGTTTAACAAGGCGGCTGAGAAGGTTTTCATGTGTAAGTCCATGGGGCTCACTTGCGGTCCTGTAGTAGTCGTCATCACTCTCATCATAGTCATGTAGAGCATGCCCATGAGGAGGTGCATCGGTGATATGGATCAGACACCGCGTCTGTTGCTTCCACGAAGCATCGATAGCCTGTTGTATCCCACCCAAAACATCCTCAGGAATATCCATTCCACCAGACGCCTCAAGTGAGGATAAGAAGTTATACACATCGGCCACCGACGTTGTAAAGTCAAGGAATTCGATATTGGGATCATTGCCATGGTCTTTGTATCCAACCACAGCAATACGCACAGTTGACTCATTTAAAAAAACCTCTTTGATCTCTTTGACAATGGATCTGATCTGTTTCTTTGCTGTTTCGATATAGCTGTTCATGGAGTATGTTGTGTCGAGCAGGAAGAGAATATCTGTTGAGCACGAGTTTTTGAACAAGTCTGACTTGGTAGGAGATGGGACGACAGCATTGGCACGAGCGACTTCTGACTTGAGCGACGACAGTCGATCTTTAGTGTAGGAAGCAGGGATGATTGATCTGTCTTTCACTTTGCTTGATGAAGAACTAGCAAGTGTTGATGGTTTGGCCGGGCCTTGGTGGGTGCGGTACGAAGGAGGGACGCTGGTTATAGATGACGCATCGCGAAGCAATGAAGCCCGAAGTAGCTCATCTGCAGCAGCGGAACCTCTGGCTTTGGATGTGCTGGAGCGAGTGATGCTTGCTGAAGCTGGCGGTGGGGTACCTGAAGGAGCCCTAGACGTCTTTGACCTCAGCGATGATGCTTTGTTGGCGGGAGAGTCAGGTTTGCGCGTAAGGGATTGACCGAGAAGATCGTCTGCGAGCTTTGCAATGCTTTCTTTAGAGCTGCCCGCCTTGGTCATACTAGCCCGCGCAATTGAGCCAGAGCGATCGGAAGGAGAAGCCATTGTAAGTCAACTGCTGTGAGAGAAGAATTTTAATCTAGTTACGATTAGATTATAGTCTTGTCAAATGATACGAGAAAGCAAAGCAGCTATCAGTTCATAATCATACATATATAACTAAAGAATTCATTGTCAGTTGAAATGAGACATGTTCGCCACCGGAAGCAGCTGAGTGCCCATAAGCCAAAAAAGCGCAATGGTTGCCTAAAATAACAAAGCCTTCTGCAAGCCCTCTGCAATCCTTTATGAGGTTGGCTTGACCTGGGGCCAATGTGATGTCTCCCTCGCGGAGCCTTGTTTATTA
Source organism: Fusarium concolor (assembly GCA_013184415.1). NCBI lineage: Eukaryota > Fungi > Ascomycota > Sordariomycetes > Hypocreales > Nectriaceae > Fusarium > Fusarium concolor. The sequence goes on from JABCJY010001395.1 coordinate 5,248, forward strand.
AGCGCCCTGAGCCTGACACGTAGCCTGCATATTTCTGCAACAAAGGCAGACTGTCACTTTGTGGCTGCCGAGGCGCAGCATTTGAGAGGTTGAAAATTAGGCTGGCTGCGTGCGGCTGAACCAGAGGCTGCAAGGGTTGTATGCTGGCACACCTCCTGAAAGAAGCCATGAAAAAAAGAGACTCGCCTGTAGAGTGAGCCCCGAGTTTACGGCTTGGTCACACTGTCTTAATTGCGATAACCTTTCAATTTAGCCCTTTTCCTCCATATCTTGCATTTGTTTCCCTGACGTTTAGTGTCACACTGAGAATGGAAAGTAACCATGGCACTACAATTGGCTCTGTTGTCGTTCCGACCATTTCTCCCAACACCGAAATCCTCACTCGTTATGCTGGTCTCTCCCCTCCCGACCCTCTCGAAACTCTCCAAAAGCCTGAAACGATCAATTATGAAGCATTCACGACTGACGAACACCGGGCCGCTGCTAGACTACTACTAGTTCGCGCCCGCACAAGCGACGTTGCCTACCGCTCACCAGACCAACAAAAGAGAAATCTCTTGAGAGTCCCAAGCCGCAGAAACTTGAAGCTGAATGAGGAGAAATGGACCTTCACCAAGCATGAAGTTGGCAAGGCTTTCAATGACCTGTTATTGGAGAGTCTGTTACCCGATGTCCGCGTTGCTTATGCAGTGCTTGCTTCTGCCGAGAGTGTTGACTCGGTGGATGAACTATGGGAGCACTATCAAGATAAGAAATTGCAAAAACGACAATCGAGTATATTCCGACGCTCAACCTCGTCGACTCATGGATTTCTTACATGGCTGGACCTCGTCACGAAGCAAGGAAACGTTCAATACCTGCGTTTGATGTGCCAATTCGGCGTCGAGCAGACCTTCTTGAATCAAGCGGCTCGCCTCGCCCTTTCCAACCGCGACCTGGGCTCACTCCATCTACTGTTAAGCTTCGGAGCAAGCATCACGTCCATTGACAGAGATCGTGTGCGGTGGTTCGTTGGGCAGAACGATATCGAGGTTGTGAAGCTGTTGCTGTCGTCGTCCAAGGGCATGAATATTGAGGATTGGCAGTACTGCCTACTGCCAAGTGTTGATGGAACGAGCATTCCAGATATTCTCCTTCAATGCATCCATCATCGTCCATCCATTGCAAGCGGCCAACTCGTCCTCAGAGCCATCAACGCAAAGAATATCGTCGCTACGGCCATTATTCTAGCATATTTGACAACTCAGAACTCGATGGCTCCTTCGAACCTTTCTTTTTATAACCTCAACACCGCATATTTTCTAAGTCCTACTGGTGATCGCGGTGAGCATGAGGTTGCTTCGAAGCAAGCATGCCAGAATGTGTCCTCCATATCGACTTACGGGACAAGATATTCTCTCTACACCCTCCTTAAGGAGACTGGTATTCTTAGGGATGGAGATGCTCTGCGCAAAGAAATGCGTCTGAGCGTCATTAACAAGAATGCCTCTATGATTAGGCTCCTGATCAGCGCTGGTGTTCGACCCTCTATCCAAGCTGCTGTGTCGATGATGGACTTCTCCATTTTAGAGCTGGTGCTTTCCGCCACTCTAACTACACAAGAAGCGCAAGACTTGCTTTCGTTCGTCCCAGATGGAACTTCGGAGGAAGACATGCTCAAGTTTCTAGACATGTTGACTACGAAGAATCTGAACTTTCGAGGACAGGCATTAGACCAGAAGCTTATCGATGCCATTGCCAAAAGATACGTTCGTGTCGTCGCTGTACTGCATAGAATGGGTGCGCAGGTTACATACAAGTCTATCCAGATGGTCCTCGGATTCCCTGATATGAAAATGCTACAGATTCTACTACAGGGCGATATCAGTCTTGAGCAACTTTCTGCTGCATTACCAGACGCAATGAAGATCACAGACCCCGTCGCTCGGCGTCTTGCTTTCAAAGTTATCGCTGACAAAGGCGTATCGAAAGAAGCTCTGCTTGAACAACTAGCTGCCGTGGTTCAATCACCTGAACCAGATCTGATACTCATCAGTTTCATGCTTCTATACAAGCCACCAATCCATGGAGACAACGGTCGAGTTAATGTCTTTCATGTCGCTATTCAGAAAGCACATCTCCGGGTAATAGAGCTGCTCTGGAAAGCATCCCCGCATACAACGCGACTATCAGAAGCCATGCCTATCGCCTTTTCGCGTATATCCGAGGACGGCGGTAATACTACCTATGTCATCATACAATTTCTTATACAACAAGGTGCCAGGGGAAAGGTCTTGGACGAAACGCTTGTCTATGCGGTATGCTCGGACAGCCCTCGTGCCTTGGATATCATCGCATTGTTGATGAATCACGGCGCGAATGCGAACTACAGACAGGGCGAGGCTTACGAGGTCGCATTGATGGATCATTCTAAGCTCGAGTGTCTATGCAAGGCCTGTCCCGTGAAACCACTTGCCATACAAAGTCTTCTTCCCTCACTTCTCGATGAGAGCAAGTATGGTGTTCAAGTGCTGGAACTAGTACTACAATCGGCTGCACCGAATGACTCAGGGATCGACTTTTCAAGTGTGCCAGAGTTACTGGTCGGACATCCCAACATGGAGGCCATTGTCGCATGTCTTTTGAAGTATGGTCTTGATATCAACCTCAATGATGGTGTCATTATTCGACTCGCAGTCGAAAAGTGCAATATTCCCCTTTTGAAGACTTTATTATCCGGTTATCCAACCACAGCCTCACTGAAAACAGCATTCGGGGCTTCACTGGCAGCTAATTCTCGGCATACCAAGCTTGATATGATGAGTCTCCTTCTGGAGAAGGCTGGTAGAGTGGAGATCGGTCAGTCCGAAGCGTTGTTTGACGAGACGATTGAGGCTCTGTCAACATCAGGAGATCAACAAGGCCTCAAGTTGCTCCTCCGGCATAAGGCATGTATCAACGCCAATACCCTTAGTATCGCTGCTGCGGTTTTCGCAGGGTCTACAACTGTTCTAGAGACACTTCTATCGCATAAACCTAGCGCACCATCGATCAGCAAAGCATGTGTCGCTGCGATTAGGTCGCCAAAGCTAGACCATCAGCAGAGGGAATCAGTATTGAAGTTACTGCTGGAACCCAAACATGGGCTCACCAAGACAGACATGTCAGCCCTTCTAAACCTCATGATTACTCAGGCTGAAGGCTCGACGACACTTGTTCAGATACTCATCGCACGGCGTGTGGAGGTATCATTGTCAGACCTTCAAGCAGCTATCCTGCCCACTACCAAAGCGCTATTTACATTATTAGCTCGACATGTCCAGCCCAAAAGTGCCATAACAACGGTATTTGTCAACTCGGTGATGACTCCAATGAACCTCGACAGGCGGCTTTGGGTATATGAAGCCCTTCTTAAAAATGGGAATATTACCGCCTTTGCCGTTTCACAGGCTCTTGTCAGGGCGTTGGAGGACGGAATTACAGATGTTTCAATATCGAGACTCCTGGTTAAGCATGGGGCTGATATCAAGTTTAAAGAGTACCTCCCTCTGAAGTTGTCCTTCAAACTGAAGGCGACAGAAATTGTGGAACTGCTCGTTGAGGTCATCAAGGATGATAACACCGCCGCAGTGGCCTTTGGGTTGGCCCGAATCTCGAGAATGCCCAAGCCAGAGTCGCGGCTCAAGATCTACTCTTCACTTCTTAAGCATGAAATCAGCAAAGAGGCCCTTTCACTGGCTCTCATCAACGCCGTGCAGAATGGCCAAGGTATAGACACCATAAAATTACTTCTCGATCGAGGAGCCGATCCCAACACAGACGACGCAGAGTGCTTCACCCTAGCCTGCACAGCGGGGAATGAGGCCATCTTTCGAGCGATGTGCCCCTACGCGGATCTCGATACCGTCGCTCTCGCAATGATTGAGCACTGCCCGAAAGAGAAACACATCATCGTGTTGTTGGACATCTGCATGGCCGAGTTACGTACACCGCGTCTTAAGAACTCGACTCTGCTATACAAGGCTATGACGAAGTTTCCTAGCAGAGGAGCTTTAGTCGATAAACTATTGAGATCCGGTTTGTCAGCGGGTGCGATGAAGATGTCATCTTTGTGTAAACAGTGGAAGCAGGAGCCGACGACACCTCTGCTTTGGGGACTGTGCTCAGACCTAAAGATCTCCAATAGAACTTTGCTTGAACTCGTTGCCAAAGGAGACGACGGTATGTAATAGGTATTGCAATTTTCCTTAAGAGGTTGGTCACTGATTGAAAACAGCGAAGCCATTGTACTCGACACCCACTTCGCGAGTATCAGCTGCATTTGCTTGCATGCTTGACCCCAAACGCAACCTCGTTCTCGAAGCCCTGCTTAAATCTTATCGAGGCGAGATCCAACAAGCCACTATCCCAGGGCGTTCGTTCTCCCATCTAAGCCAAAAACCCAAGACCCCAGACCCCACTGACATGATGGACCGGGAATTGTCTCTGAGCGAAGCGGCGCTATATCTCGGTAACTTGAAGGCCTATCGTTCTATGGGATGTGGAAAAGACGCAAATAACGGATCGCTCCATACAGCAGCTTTTCTTGCGCTTCCCGAGTTTGTGAGATGGCTTCTTCAATGGCATAGTGCGGATTTTGAACTCGAGGAATTTGGAATGATGATCCCGCTCGTGGTTGCTTGTCGCTCCAAGGCTCGTCTCTGGTGTAGAGTTGCCAACGCCGAAGGCACATTCAAGGACAGGAGGCTAAAGACCATGCAGCTCCTCGCAAAAAAGACTGATCTATCCTGGCGCAACAGAAGAAAGACAGTCCTTCATTTTGCGATAGATGCCGGACCGGATCCACTGCAGGCCTTGTTGGAAGCTCTCGATGTAGCGCATGATCCTCGACGCAATGAGCGTTATCTCTATACTGATCGAGAAGGTATTGTGTATTCTCTAAGTTATTATATTAAATATCTTCTTGATCCTGAGGATGAGAAGCCCGAGTCACGGAAGATGGTTGAGATTTTGCGGAGCACTGGGCGATTGAAGGATATGATGTATCGGCCCAAGCCGCCGGGCCCAGGTGTTAACCAGCCAAAGGGATACTGTGGCATGCCAGCAGGCCTCCAAGCGAAGTGGAATGCAAGTGGCTTGAATTGTTAACTGGTAAACTACCTACAAGTTTTGAAATAAAATTATTAACTCTTTACTCACATAGTAATTCGTATCCCGGTATACAACCCTTGTTCTGTTAATTGTTTTCGCCCGATTATATTAGACGAAATCTACTTATGTCATCATGTCTAGTGTCTTGTTGGTGCTCAACCTGACCTGCGCCGTTCCCGTTTAGAAATTGGAAGGTACTCGAGAAGTTGTCGTGTCGAGCTTCTGGCGGTGTTAGTACTGTATTAACTTACAAGTATGGATAGAGTAGTGCTTATAGGCCCGGACCAATCTGCTCCCAATTGGCTGATTTATGGAAAGAGGCTGGCAAGCTAATAAAAAATATACCTAAAAAGGGCATGTGACTCATTGAAGCAGCTCAAGAGGAGCCACGGGCAAGGCTCAATTTACCATCCAGGACCACCTAATAGATAACCCCACCTAATGGATAACTAAAATTTCACTTTGCCTATATAAAATCCAAATTTTTATATATGCATAGAATACTAGCTTATTAATTAAAAAGCGAAACTTTAAAGAGAAACTTTATAAACTTAATAAAATTTTATTCTCTACCTGGTTTTTTAACCTTTTAACTGCTTTATATATACTAGTAGTGCTTTATTATAACTATAAAGTTATTAGTTTTACCCTTTAACCTAATACTTATTTTAATTACTAACTTAACTTCCTTATTATATCTACTTCTATTTCTGCCTTTTTTAAGTTAGGAAGAGCTTTTATAGCTACTGGATTTTCTAATAGAGCTATGAATTATTAGTTTAGGTTTAGTACTGCCTTTTTTTTTCTTCCCTTACTATATCTAGGCTATTTACTTTTTAAGGCTAGTAATTTATATATTTTAAATAGCTACTTTTATTTCTAAAGCTTCTAATC
>JABCJY010001397.1:0-14103 GCA_013184415.1 Fusarium concolor
CTTTGAGTCTGAGGCTGCCCACGGTACTGTCACTCGCCATTACCGTGAGCACCAGAAGGGCAACGAGACCTCCACCAACCCCATTGCCTCCATCTTCGCCTGGACCCGTGGTCTCGTCCAGCGTGGCAAGCTCGACGACACCCCCGAGGTTGTTGCCTTTGCTGAGAGCCTTGAGCAGGCTTGCATTGACACTGTCGATATTGACGGTATCATGACCAAGGATCTTGCCCTCGCTACTGGCAAGTCTGAGCGCAAGGACTACGTCACCACCAACGAGTACATGGATGCCGTCGAGCGCCGTCTCAAGAAGACCCTCAAGGAGAAGCTGTAAACGTATCGACACCTGTCGTTTCTCTCAGCCTCCCCATTAACCTCTATTTTCCGCTTCCACTCTCCTGGCCTCTTGTGCATCTGCAAAGAGTAGCCATTCTTTCATGAATTCTCCAAGAATCGGTGTCGAATTTGTTGTCACCACATGAATAGCATATCAGTCTTGGGGACCACAAGAGCGTCACCTCTTTGTGATCTCTTGACTACTCATCTCCTCAACAGAAAGGAAGTTGACGTCAAGAGCAATCGTGAACCGGAACCTGCTGCAAGGACACATGCAGCTGGCTAACGAGTTATGAAGAGCATTCCTCCATCGTCATTTGGTTGCATATGATATTGGGTTTCTGAATATGTAAAAGCAAAGATTTCAAAGGAGATGGCATGCAGCATGCTGCCGGGTGCGGGAAAGTAAATGCCATGTTGATAAAGCTTGCTTGTTCTTAGCACATAGACAAGATGGGATACCCAGCCCTGCTTTATAGTTTTCTTTACCAAGCTCTCCCCTAGCCAACTAACGTCGTGACTCCTTGTTCCCCATAGTGCATTCCTCCTAGTCCTCCTTAGTCGCGGGTCAATGGGTGCAAGAGTCATCAGATGTTCTCAAACCTAGCTTAAAGCAAATCTATTGGACGTTGGAACTTAACCCTGCACCTCTTCTCACATGTACGATACATCAATGCACAGCTGCTCTTCCAGATGCCGCTTCAGACGCTTCTTTTTCTCATATTGCTTGCTGTCAAACCTCGGTAGTTGTCCGTAGCTAGCGTAACCGACACCCAATCTCCAAAATAATTCCCTGTTTCAGAAAAGCAACAAAAACAACAAACTCCCTATGTCCCATTCACCCACCCCTTCCACAGAAACTCAGGTGCCCCCCTAGTTTCAGCGCTTGCATGCATCCCTATCGTGGGGAATGCCTCGGCTTATGCCCGCACGTGTACAAGAAAAGAAAAATGATCGTACAAAGGGGCTGAAAGAGCGAAGGATAAACACACCCGTAGGGCCGGGCTGACCCGATCGAGATGGCCTCGGTTGGCCGGAAGGAAAACCGCGGTGGAAGCATGCGACTGCTATGCCGGGAATGTTGCATACATACGGATTCTGTCCGTGGTGTTTCGTTCTTGATTTTGATAGTAATACAATGTCGCGAGTTTTGGCCATACAGTTGAACGGCTATTGTCGCTCTAAGAGAAGCTGTTCTCTCCTGGAGTCCAATGCCGAAAGCTCTACTCGATAGAGGCTGCAGGAGTCTCCTTGTCTTTCTTGGACTTGCGTGCGCTGGGTGTCCCTTCTGCAGCTTCGCTCTTACGCTTCTTCTTTGTCGGCCTCGTCGATGAGCCACGGGGTTTGTATCCCGTGTCGTCTTCAGCATTCCTCTTGCGTTTACCCCGACCAACAGGCGTTGAGGCAAAATCTTGATCTTCGTCCATGCTGGCGTCCACATCGCGGTCTGCGGCTGCCGCTGAGCGAGCAGCGGCACTGACACGTTTGCCCCTTGTGCTAGCCCTTCCACCGCGCTCACCTCGTGACCCGCGTGTCTTACGTCCACCGGTATGGCCATGACCACCCTCAGCATCGTCTGCGTCTCCATGTGCTTCGCCGTCCTGGAGAAATATCTTGGGTGCGTGTTTGCGCAGCCAATTTGTCACGCTGGTAGGATTCTTGAGATGTGGCTGTGAAGGCTGATGATTGCCAGGATGTGCGCGAGGGGCGAGTGTCGGGAGCATGTTCTCAGAGTCGAGTGCCATATCGATTTCGTAGATGTAGTTGTCGATGTCATCGGCAGATAAAAAGTCAGCAGGATAGGCTTCGCCTTCGGGTGCTTTCAGATCGTTGACGATTTGTGGTAGTGTCTCCTTGGCATTGCTGTATGACGAATGTGGTACGCTCTTGATGAGGTCCTCTAACTTCTTCTTAGGTGTGTCTTTGTGTAGCTCATGTTCTTCATCCAGGGGATGAACAATCGTCTTAGAGTCTGGTGTGGGCTCGAGGGATACGTTAATCTGTTTCTCGGGGGGGATTTGGGGGGAATTGTTGATTTCAAGTAATAGATCTAATAAGCGGCTATTGATTCCTTGTTAGTGATGCTCTTGGCTGGCGTGAAGAGTGCTTTTGGGGAGGGCGTACTCATTTTCTACGGCCAAGCGCTTGACCAGCGCAGCAGCCTTGTCCTCCTGCTTATGTAGCTCCTCGCCATCGTGCATCTTATGATCGAAGACGATGCGCATCTTCCTGTACTTCTTCTTCCATGACTTGTATCCGGCGCGATGACGAGCGGCGCCCTCAGTTTTCACGGGGGTCTCGTCCATTGCGAAGGAGGGAGGCTGCGATCGAGGCGCGATCAAGCGTAAGTAAATATCGTCTACAGAACGCGCTGAGTTGCGAATGGGTTCGAGAGATGAAGAGATGAAGCGCGTAGTGTTGTTGATAAAACTTGAGTTGGCGATGCTGACAATGCCGATCGAAAGGGAAAAGAAACAATGGAAGGAATAGAAAGGCAATAGGGCGTGCCAATAAGATTTGGTGTTTTGGGGGCCTTGCGCAACCAAGCTCAGTTCAGGCTTGACGGGGCTTGACGGGTGGTGTTGTTCTCTAGGTATCCAGGTTAGATCGGTACGTACCTTACAGTAGTACCTTAGCTCAGGCACCCTTGGCAGTCCAGTTGCCCCAGATCAATTTGTCACAGGCCCGGTTCAAAAATCTTCCGATGCTCCAGGGTAGGAGCACGCGACTTGAATAGGTACCCAACTTTGCTTTGCCGGATGTTGCTGTCCTCAAGATATCTAAAGAATTTTTAGATCAATGGAGTTGTCTGGCTTGATCTAATATTTATTTTGCAAGTCAATGCTGATTGAGTTGGCAAAGTGTTCCCCTGTGACGTGCCTATAAGTTTATGTATGTATGAACACATGAATGAGTGAACCAGATTGGGAGAAAATACATGTATCAACACAAAATGCAATATTACTTTAGAGGTGTTGAAACCAGCCGCGCGAGACTAGGCCCTAAGCCTTCTCTATGTTTTTATGGTGCAAATCTCATCATCTATTCTTCAGTACAGAAATGCATCACGATGCCACCTCCTTTCCTAGCGTGTCTAGTTCCTCCTTGATGAATTCTGCAGCATTGACCATCTCTGTGCTGCCGTATACAACCCTCTTCTTAGCCCTGTCTCCTCCAGCTCGACTCACCCACTCTTGCAGGTTTCCGTATTCGTCCATACTGCCGCCACCAACTGTGAACACAACTGCTTCACTGAATCCTTGCCGTCTTTGACCAAAGCTAGCAGTCTGTCCAGGTGCTTGGGAGCCAGGCATGCCGCCTGGTGTGTTGGCTCCGGCGCCAGATCGCATGGCACTAGGGGGAGGCATGGTACCTCGGGCATTGGCAGATCGAGGGTCGTAGTAGAGGTAGTGCTCCGTCTTTGCGATGGCAGAAGATGAGGCTGAAGAGGGGTCCATAATGGATTCGACGATCTTGGTAACAGTAAAATCACGATCGGCAGGGAGAAAGTTCTTCACGCCACTGATGAGACTCTCAAAGTTTGATGACAGACCAGTGGGAACTCCTGATTCTTTAAGGCGGTCAGTGAGACGCGATGACATCGAGGAGAATCGTCCGAAGAGATCCGAAGACTGGGCAGGTTGAGCAGTGTTATTGTTGATGGTTGTAAGTTGTGTCATCTTGGTAGTGGCGCGAACCCTATAAAAGTCAGCAAATGCATGTCAAAAGCATCGAGTTAAAAGTCTTACTGTCGGACATAGGGCAGACATGAGACATCTGCGCCTGCTTCTGAGAGAGCTTTCTCAAAGCCTTCAAATTCTTGTCGGCTGACCTCTTGCTCGGTACTCAGGAACCAGATAATGAACAGTCGTAGCTTGTCAACAGGGTCAGAGCCCTTGTTGTCGTCGCTAATAATTTCCATAATCTGGGGCTTGGTTTGCTTTACAACATTCTCCTCTAGTTGAAAGTAGTTATCGAGTTGACGATCCTTGATACCCGTTAACAAAGCCGCCAAGATGTTCATATGCATATCGAGAATGCCTTTGCGCTCTCTCATCTCAGGAAGCAATGTTATCGCCGCCTTGAGATGCTGAGCACTCGCGCTTGTATCGGCTTGTAAGTCCTCGAGATCCGTCACACCAGTCTTTTTTGTAATCGCAGCCGACTCCTCCTTGTATTTGGTCAATTCAGCATCAATGTCCTCCGCCACTTGAGGGAACGGACTGCCAGCATTCTTGGCCCAGAAGAAATCGTTCGTAGTCAAATCGTAACCCTTCTTTGTTGGTCCCTTTGCAGGATTTCCTTCTTCCGCAGGACTTTCAATAGTAATGCGATTAAGCTTCATATTGAGAACGTCATGGACCAGACTCTGATATGTCCAAGAATGAGACAGCATGGGTACCAAATCAATGTTTCGATCGAGAAGAATGAGAACGGGACGAGAGGAGTGAGTGCCGGATGATGCGTTTGGTCGAGGTCCTGAGAAGAGGTTGTCCTTGGAGTTGAGGATATGATCCCGGAGCTTGCGGTCGAGTCGCGCTGCGACCATCTCTGCTGCAGCGCCTTTAGGACATCGGATGATGGGGATAACTCCTGTAAAGCGCATCAGCATTTCGGTTTCAAAAATGGCACGTTCGGCATACCCATAGTAGCGATCACACTGAATAGACCGCTAACGATCTTGTCCACTACGCGATCAAGCTCCTCATCGCTGGTAGCCGCACTGTTCAGCGCCCAATATGTATGCTCCTTTTGCATTCCCAGGCTGAATAGATCTGGCTCGGCAACAATGAAATTTAAGTATTGATCAAACAACTGAGCAATATGTTCAGAGGTGTTGGCAGCCGCTGTTTGTGTGGCGAAATCCTCGAGAAGGACACGGGGTAGGGAGGAGAGGAAGTTGATGTAAGCGGGAGTATAGAGTCCCTTCTGCAAGTCGGCAGTAATGGCCTGGAGGTTTTGCGCATTCGGTTCGAGGAGGTAGATGACAGGAACGTCGGGGATAGGATGTCTTGCGCCACCAATATGCCTGCGCAGTTGATGTCAACGTTGCGAATCTTTCGCGGGGCTGGCTTGCCGACTTACATGTGCATTGTTACGCCCATTGACCGCAAGTCGCTGACGCGCATCACACTGCTGATGACATCTCGACCAAGGTCGTCAAAGACCAGTACTTTCCAGATGGGGTTACCGTCGGCATCAAGAATGGGCGCAACAGGAGCAAGTAGACCGTTGGCATGGGCTTCGTCAGACTCGGACGACTCGACAGTCTCGTTCAGGTTGAGGATTTTCTTAAGCGAAGCTGAGAACAATATTAGCCAAAATATGAGCAGACGTAAACGCCAAACATGACGAACCTATTTGGCGATCGCGCAGAGAATTCCCCTTTGTCGCCATATTGGCAGATGACGTCGGGGCGTCGAGATCTCAAGATGGTGATAGTGGGATGAAAATCAGGAGTTGAATGCACAGGGCGCTTGCTAACAGCAAATGCGATTGATTGCAAGAGGAAACGTGAGTCAAAAGAAGAGAAAGGGTTCTTTGTAGCAACCTCAGGTACAAATTCTTCTGCCAATCTTCAACTTGAGAAACCGTAACGATTGAGCGATGCCAGCTTGAGGCCACGATCCAATACTACCTACGGTTGATGGAAAGCTCCCCATGGCGCGCAAGCTCGAAGCACGGACCGATACAAGCGCCGACACGATTGGACATGGAAAGTGCCACGGTGCTGGGCTCCAGTGGGCCCGCTGGCTCCAAGGGGCACTCTGGCACTCACTCACCCCCCACTGATGAGGTCGGGTGTGAAGGACCACCGTCATGACTGTCCGTAATTGTATGCCTGAAATATGGGGCCAAAGACAAACACGTCCAGCTCCATTCTCAGTTGCGAAACTGCCAGGGACTTCTCTTCATTCTCTTCGATCCGACGACACTTCATCAACGCCCATCACCCATCGCGACATTACGCTGGCAGGCGCTCAGCAGGTCAAGCGCATTTAAGTATAAGCCGCGCTTGAGTTTTCGGTTTCTATTTTTCCGTGTTCACCTCCGATCTGCGCCTACGTCGACGCCTTTTCCTGGCGAACTGACGGGTCGCCCTTGTGCTGCTGTCTTTGCCTCCCCCAACAGGTCACACCTCACCTCCGTTCGATAATGTTGTAAACACCACGCGAATCGCGCAATATACAGATGGAATAGAGTTTCTCTGCATCTTTTGGTAGGAAGACGGACAGAGTCACTCGTGTCGAAGGAACCTTATCTGAATCAAACCAAAGCAAAGGGTATGCCCAAACTTGACCCCATTCCCTTTCCCACTGCATCAATCAACCTCATTACCTCTGTCGCGTCATTCTGCATGGATCGGTCATACCGCCCGCCCATCATGAATCAAAGCTGCAGCATTGTATCTGTGATTTCTCTATAACTATGGAACCAACCACTTGGACTCTGCAGCATTTAAATTGCAAGATGAAGAGATGGTGACCGTCGTGGGGACTTGCTTGGAGATAAAGCTCCTTTTGCATTGTCTTCTAGGAGCAGAGCAGAGAGCTGTGGTGGCTGGGTAACCCAGAGGTCCAGGTGACGAAATCCAGGTATCTACAATCTGGTCTGGTCTGGTCTGGCCAACCTGCATGCGAACGCGCACCTAAAAAGCTGCGACGCGAGTATTTGATGATAAAAAGAGCATTCAGTTCAGAGTCAAAAAGGGCGACTTTGGTGTTGATCATCCATCCATCATCTTTGCGACGTTGCAGGCGTCCCTCAGGCGCTTGCTTGGTACAGGGGGCTAGGAATAACGCTGTTTTCAGCTCCAGCTCCAGCTCAGCAGCACCCAAGACAGCGACATCACAGGGACTACGCTACACTAAAATGCGGGTGCACGCATTGGATCTCAAGGAACAGTGGCTCCACCAACCAAAAATCAATCATTCCAGAATGCCACAGCCAGCAAAGCAAGCAATTTTCATTACTTCAGAGATCATCAAGTCATTGCGACAAAGCCAATTTTCTAATTATGGCTTCTTGGGTTTATCGTCTTCGATTTCCTCAAGTTTCTTTGTGGCTCGACTTGCCGCACTCCCAAGTCTTTGTCCAACCTTTAACCAACGGCCTGCTGATTGAAGATGGAAGATGGATGGACGGATGCTCTTTATCAACACTCTCGCCCATAATTGACGGATCGTCAACATCAATTCCTTTGTTTCTGCTTTCCATTCTTCACCGTTGTCATCACTAATTTTCCATTCTTTTACAACAGATTTTGCTGATGCTTTTCCTGCTTGCTCTAGACCTACCTACAGATTCAGATTCAGACTTTCAGACTCACCTTGTCCCTTTCTCCAAGACCTGGGCCCTTGTCAGTTTGTCCGTTTATCGACTAGCTTATTTTTGTGGTGGGCCACCTGCAGCCACGATAGCCGAAAGCTTTCCCCTAACAGCCAGACGTCTGCATAAGGTCCCTTGCCACCTAAACTCTGTATGTCAATACTTTATTCCTTGTCCACCTGATATATAATTGGTACTTGCAATCAAGGCTACGTCAACACCTAGCCACAACTACCACACCCACCCACCTTACCTCTGCTTTGTTCCATGAGGATCAACTACTTCCTCCTGCATCGCATCCTTCGCGTTTACACATACACTCGCAGTCCATCTCAAGATAGCGATGATTGCTAATACCATGTGCTAGCTCTTAAAGCTGTTCAAGATAACTGATCCTTGATCTGTGTGGTCGTATTGGTGTTGTAGCAGCTACTGCTTCTACTAAACACAGCATCAATCACAAGATGCAGTCTTGGCCAAATCAAGGCCAAAACGGCGCCGATGAGACCCAGCATCAATGGCACAATAACTATGCCTTTGCAGGACAAAATGGCCATGGCCAGTTTGATCCTCACCAGGCCTGGTCACAGCCTGTGAATGACCAAGCGGCGTACTCACAAATTAATCCTCAGGATGCCTCTGCATCAAACTTTTTCGATTCCGATCAAGGCCATTCTTTTCTCTCAGGGACTCTCCACGGTTCTCAACAGGAACAAGCTGGCTACCACCCAAGCCATGATTCACTCTCTATGAACCAGCAATTTTCACAACAGTCACAAGATGTAATGGAGACAGATTTTGGCGGAATTCACCCTGATATCTACGGCCAGCACGGGAAGATGAATTTGGATAATGCCATGGCTGGTATTGGACAGCTCTCAAGTCATCCGCATTCTACCAACTTCCCATACTCGATGGCACCCCCCAACGAACCATCCTTCGAATCTACTATCCAGCAATTTTCTCAGCCACATGTGATGCCGCAGACAAGTAGGCAACAGAGTCATACACCAGTCCAGCAGTTCGATAGTATGCCCACTGCGTTTGCGCAGAGTCACAATTTCGGCCGCCCGCCGCAGCAGTCTCCCGTTCAGAACCAACAGCAATACAATCCGGCTGCTTTTTCGCCTCCAGTTAATGGTCAAACGTCTCAACAACGACCAACTGACCAGCTGAACTTCCAACAGGCTCATCAACAAGCGCGACAGCAGCCTCCTTCCCAGCAGCAGCAGCAACAACAACAACAACAGTCACAGCCTCAGTTCGCCCCGAAACAGCCTGTTGTCTACCCCCAAACCTCACAGCCTATGCCTGGCCAAAACTTTCAACAGCCTATGCACCAACAACAACTACCACCCTTCATTGGGAATGCATCGTCACCACCCGCTACTAATGCACAATACCTCATGTCACAGCCCGTCACAGGCCAAGATGCAGGGGTCCCTCAACCCGCGACCAACGAACCCCCTGTTAAGAAGAGGAAGCGAACAGTTAAGAGCGCTACTGACACCCCCACTCCTACTCCTGAGCCTGCTGCAATCTATATCGACTCCCCTGTTGGATCTCCCGCTGTAAAGAAGGTTGATGATATCGATGGCCTGCTAGCTCCGACTCCGATGCCTGAAGAAGCCCAGTTGATCGCCCAATTTAACAAGCGCACTAAGGCTTCTCAAGCTAAGTTCCCTACTATCAAGGGACTTCCTCATTTGATTTATGAGGGAACGATGAAGCTTCCCGCTCCTAAGAGTTATGATAAGCTTGCGCCACTTGTGGCACTGCCAGCTCGTAGTGGAAGACAGATGGTACCTGAACTTGGCTACAGCCTTCCATGTGAGGTCCAAGGCCGTTTCACAAGCCAATACCGTCCTTCTCCAGATAAAGGAGGACTCGATGAAAGGCGCATTGAGGCCAAGGTTCTTTTGGATGACTTTGATCGTTCAATGAAAAGCCTAGGCAAACGTCGTCCTAAGTACACAGAGTATCCACATGCATTCAAAGAGCAACTTAAATCCGATGAAGCTTCGAAGAACAAGGCTGAGAAAAGGGCGAAAAAAGAGTTAGAGGAAGAACGCGGTAAGCCAGTAAGTTACTTTCTGTACAATTATTCGTAGTCCTGTGACTGATGATGTTTAGATCCGCGCTGCTATCCGTCCAACAGACCCCGCTGAAGCAGCTGCCTGGGATGCTATTGGGATGGTCCATATCGAGCAATCCGTTGCACGAACAAACGCCCTTATTGCATCTCGCGTTCAACAGGCCGGCGAGTATTTCATCAAACTTCGCGGCGAGATGAACCGTGCCAAACAGGACCTGGACCAAGCTATCAAGGACAAGAAACCCGAAGCAAAAGAACGGCAGGAATTCGAGCAAAAAAAGCAAATCCTCTACCGAGCTTTGGATGCTACTATAGAACATGCAGACGACGCGGTTCTGGATAACCTTGGGGGTCACCAGAAGTTAGTTTTAAGTTTGGTGAACGCACTAATTATGTGTATCAAAGCGGGTGACTTTTCGGGAAAGTTTCCTAAAATTGTTCTCGAGATGTTTACCCATTTTCCTATGACGAAAAAGATCGCCGAGACAACAAACTTCGAGACAGTCAGAAAACGTTTTGCCGACAAGGGAGATGCCGAGGTGAAGGAGCTTGTATCAGAGATTACAGCCAAAGTCAAGAAGCTCAAGAGCAGCGACCCTGAAACAAGCACAGGATATACGGGCACTTCAGCGTCAAGCAGAGCAAAGGCCAAGCCGGGGATGGAACCTTCAGCCAAGCGTGGGCGAGACGAAGAGGTTGACACACGAACGGTCAAGAAGATTGCGATAGAATCGAGCGGCAATGCTCTTAGCAGGAAACTTGCGCAGCCTAAGATTCAACTTCAATCGGCATCCAAGACTAGTGCGGCGAAGGCCGCAGCATCCTCTATTCTCCCTGGGAAATCCAGACCAGTAGCCAAACCCGCCCCAAAGCCTGAAGCTAGGGCAGACGTTAAGGCCTCGAGTGACGACAAGACGAAAATGGATTCCAAGCCACCACGAACTGAGACAAAACCACCAGCACCTCGAAATGGCACAACTACTGCTTCGACCTCTGCCTCGGCCAGCTCTTTATCTGGTATTGCTTCACTCCTGGACTCGATTAACGCTCCAAAGGCCGAATCCCCTGTTGCACCAAAGGAGTCAAACGGCCCTGAAACATCATCGGAGACGCCCGAGGAGACGGCCAGGCGTCTTCGCAAGGAAGCCCGACGTAAACTTCGAGTCAGTTGGAAGCCAGAAAGCGAGCTTGTTCAGGTCAAGATCTTCCAGAAGGAAGAAGCCGAGGACGAGGGCAGAGAGTCCAACATGACTCGCGATGCTGCCGACGACCGATCTGAAGGAATGGTCCTGAAACAGCGCGCAGACGTAGAAGAAGACGAAGAAGACGACGACGTTCCTTATCAGCCTTGGATGGGACCTGTTGAAATCGACCTTTCCAGATTACCAACTGACGTTCGCAACAAGAACTTTGTTACTCGTGGCGGCAATGTCACCTTCACGACCGACGAGCAGCAGCGGATTGCTGATAGGGAACAGCGAGAACTTATGGCTATCTATACTGACCCAGGCGACATCCCACCAACACCTAAGTCACCACCGCCCGAGACTGCTGAGGCCAGCCAGCAGAAGACACAGTATCTTCCGGATGACCCCAAATTCCAAGAGATCCAACTTCGATGGCGCGACGAGCAGCAAATGGGAACCGATCGAGCGCTCTATTCGGCCCTACAGCGTATTGATGCAAAGAACAACCCAGGAAACCGTCTTGACTCGATTTTGGACAACCTTCGAGGCGCCCCTTCGGTGCCACGCGCATCCTCTCAACATACCTCGCATTCACACCATAACCCAGGCCTCGCAAACGATACTCTACCCATTGTTGCTGGCCGCGCGGTGTTGAATCAGGTCATCGCCTTGCTCAAATCCGATAAAGCCAAGAACTGGCGAGACTCTAGCCCCATCACGAACGACATCTGGCGTGCTTTTCATTACTCTGATATGCCTACTCGTCTCTGCGGAGGTGCCATCGAAGGCGTAGCTAAGGCTTTGTCAGACCTACCATTTCCCGCCAACTCGCCTCCAGAATGGATTCTGCATGACCAAGAGAAGGTCCGCGAATGGCAAATGGGCTACAATAAGGAACTGGCATCTAGACAAAAGAAGGCAGACGAAGAACGCGCTCGCGCGGAAGCTGAGGCCAATGCCCTGCAATCAGCTGCGGCGGGTGCCTCTTCTGGTCAGGCACCATCGAACCCTCAAGACTGGGCAGCCTACTATTCGCAGCAGCAGGCGTATGCCCCTTACATGGCCCTGCTGCAACAAATGACGGGTGGACAGCAACCAGCTCAGCCCCAGGCGACCGCTGCACCTTCGCAGCAACCGCCACAAATCCCTGACAACCAGCTCCAGTCCATCTTGGCAGCTATCAACCAGCCATCGCAGACCTCAGGACAAGCCTCGACCTCAGGCTCAAATGCAGCTCCTTACCTCAACCCCAACGATCCATCATACCAGCAATACATGATGCTGAGCCAAATGACCCAGGGCCAGCAAGCTCCCCCTCCTCCGCCCCCACCACCTGCAGCAGAGCGAGAATGGGATCGAGATAGAGCCTACGGCCGAGATAGGGACCCAGATAGAGGCTGGGATCGAGACCGAGGACATGAACGTGACCGCGACGATCATCACGGAGTCAGAAATGACCGTGATGGCAAAGATGCACGAAGGAAGAAAGCTACTCTGCCACCACATAAACCTGCCAATAAGGCACTTATCGGCACCAAGCCCTGTACTTTCTGGCAGCAGGGCAAGTGTGCTAGAGGAGACAAGTGTACATTCCGACACGACTAATGGCGAGCCCTGTATAACGCTCGTCTACATTATTATATTGAATTTGACTAGGAGTTTAGAAGTGGGACAAATCATGGTGTATTTTTATAGTGTAGCCAAAATTCATATCAGCATGTCAAGCTGGGGGATCAGCCATGGAAATTTCCTTAACTAGGGGCGCCTTCTGCGCTATTGCATGAACAATCAAAATAACTTATACTTCACATATTCCATGTCTCGTAGTGAACCTAATGTGTGGGCTATACATATAAACGAGAACGGCAGCTCGTTTTGATCATTGATCGAAACTCTCATTCTTTTTAGATCCACGATATTCTACGTAGATAGCCAGTTTACTCAGCAGCAGCCATCTCTGTATCACCCTCACCAGCCCTCTTGACGAGCCCACGCAGGCTCAGGTCGTAGACAACATCCTCAACCCTCTTGACGTCATACTTGACGGCATCAGCTCGCTTGCGGAGGATGTCATTCTTGAGGTTAAGCAGCTGGAATCCGGCGAAGAGATCCTTGATGAACCCGCTAATAACGAGAGGAAGCTCAAAGTCGCCGAGGGTGACAGCATTGGGGGCCAGGCGGGCGAGCTCGTTAGTCAGGTCCGTCAGAGAGAGGAGATACTCCTCAATGGTGAAGTGGAAGGCGTCACGGTCCTTGAGGTTAGTAGGAACTGCAGAGGTGTTAAAATTGGAGTTTGAAGATAGGTATGGATGTAGAGAACGTACCCTGGAAGACCTCGCCGACTTGCTCGAGAGTGAGAAGGCGGCCGAGAGAAGCAGGTTGAGACTCGGAGCCTAGACCACCGAGCCAGGCAGTGTAGACAGCGGTGCCGATGGCATTTTGGATGGTTCTCGCCCACTTGCCATTGTACCTATATCGCCAAGATCAGACTTTGGCGCTTTGTAGCATGGGCGCGAAAACGTACTTGTAGTATGGGTGCTGGCTAGCAACCTCGCTCAGCTCCTTCACAATGGTGACCTCTTCCTTGATAGCATTCTCAATCTGAGAAACCAGCGCAGAATCTGCGAATGTTAATCACCCTTGCACATCACGACCGGGAGAAAAAACTGACAGCGGGCACGGGGCGTAGAGTGGACGCGAGAAAGAAGGCCTTGAGCGGTGGCGACGGCGCGCTCGAGACGCTGGATTATCTGGGTGAGGTTGTCGCGAACGCTGGTCTCTTCATCGAGCTTCTCTTGGAGGTGGGAGAAGATGGAGGGATCGAGGAGGGGAATGTCGGAGGACATAATGGCGGTTGCAGAGGATGAGGATGAGGCTCTGCGGATGAGGCTCTGGAGAAGATGGAGGTTGGAGTTACGCTAGGGTCGTTTATTTATTTGGATGACGGGCGATATTTGCCCAGCACGAGGTTGAGAGGTTCACGGAGAGCTACGGCGAGGAAATGCTGAGCAGAAGCATCATTATTTTTACTACCACACATCTATCTTAGGTACTTATTTGGTCGAGGACTAAGTATCACACGGCACATCACGAAATGGTAAAAAGTTCTTCTTCACTTCCCAGGCAAGCCCAAGCAAGCAATGAAAAAAAAAAAAAAAA
>JABCJY010001400.1:0-13786 GCA_013184415.1 Fusarium concolor
GGGGGGGGGGGGGGGGGGGCTATCAGCTTTCAATCAAGAGCAGAGAAGGGTTAATGGCATCATAAATATCAGCACAAAATCAAAACCCATGCCCATCCGGTGCTACAGTGGAGCTCCGGGGCGGCCGGGGCCGGGGGGGTTCCGGGCCCGCGAGCGGCATCAAGAAACCAGGACTACCAAGGGCTTGACAGTAGCTTATATTCCTACATAGGGCTTGGCAGAAACTCTGTAGCCGGCTCAGACTCTAGGCTTTAACTCTGGGCTCTAAATACACATTCACTGGCCCCTTCTCCCACAGCATATACACCTTACTATCATCATACCATTTATGCAGATTCTCTGCAGGGCGTATGTCAAAGTTCCAGATCAATCTGGCCATGATTAGCCGCATCTCTGCGTTGGCCAAACTAAAAGAGCAACTGTCAGCGGGGTCTTCTGACGCGTCTACAAACAAACCAGGCCTAGTTCCGAGCGAATAACCTACTTCTTTCCAATACAATTTCGGGGCCCAACTGAGAAGGGCTGAAGGACGTGTTTGGCATCGCGAGCAAACCTCGGGTCATCACCCAACCAACGTTCGGGGTGGAACTCTTCAACCATTGCAAAATGGTTAGGGTCGTGGTACAGAACCCAGTGCCATATATCCACGTTGGTCTATTATGAGATACAAGTCAGACGAATACACTCCCTTAAAAAAGAAAAAAAAAAAGGCGGGTGGAAGGAAAAAACCCCATAAAATCTTACTCACCCCTTCTGGTATGAATTCGCCGATGATTGTATCGCCTCCCTCGCTAATCATACGCGGGGCAGGGCCTGGTGCGGGAGGGTACAGCCGCAAACTCTCGTCCAAGACAGCCGATAGATATTTGAGTTCCCGGACGCTGAGCATGTCGATCTGCTCTTCGCTCTGGAACGCTGACCTGACCTCGTCATTGAGTTTCGCTAAGCACTCAGGATGAGTGGCCAGGAAATAGGTCGCCGCAGACATCAACGTGGCCGTTGTTTCCGAGCCCGCGATAATAAGGATAAAAGCGTTGGACGTGAGCTCTTCAAATGATATCGGCTACGACGCATCAGTCAGTGGTGGATTATTCCGGTGATCCAAGTACATGGCACAGCTCACCAAATCCAGAGCTTTCGACTTCCTAAGCATAGCATCCATAAAGTCTGGACGTTCGGTTCCGAGGTCTAGCCTCTTACGTACTTTCTGTCGAGATAGCTCCTGGTTCTCAGCAAGCTTGCTCCTCAAGCTGCGAGGAACAGTTATCATGAACAATGGCCCAAGCCACGAAAGCCGTCTGCTACCAATCAAGAATGTCATATTCTTGATGCTCTGGAAAATGAGGTCAACCCACGGATGATATGTAGCATCCTCCAAGCACCCAAAAGGTTCGCCGAACGCTAGGTCGCCAATGATATCAAAAGTCGTAAAATTAAACCACTTTTCAACGTCAACAGGCTTGTGACCGCCACTACAAGCCTCATGCAACCTAATAAAGAGCTTATCAACATATGACTTAATAATGGGCTGCTGCGCCAACCTAGACTGCGCAGAGAATCCATGGGCTAGTAGGCGACGGAAGCGTTGATGGTCCTCGCGGTTGGCGCCGATGATGTTGTGTCGGTTTGTCAATGAATTATGAGCATCCTTGCCGTGCTCGCCCGACTTCCGATGGCCGCGGAGATCTTGCATGCCGTCTGGGTGGTCAACAGAAAGGTGCTTTGGGCCAACGCGGACGACCGGGCCGTATTTTTTGTGATGTTCTAAAAAATCTTTATGACCATGCCCAGAGGTGCATGAGCGAGCGTAGGGTATATATGAAATCGCCCATAGCTTGGGACCTGGGAACTTGCGCAGGGGGCTGAAGAAGAGCTGGTATACGCTGTACGACAACAAGTATGCAAGAAGCTGATCAATAGCTGACCGTTAGTTCAGAGCCTTGATAAAGCGAGTTTTGACGAGCTTCACTAAGATTGAAAGACTTACACAGCCAATGACAATCAAGGGCGTCTTCGCCAGCGAGGAAGAAGTAACATGGTGCATGTTTGAAAACAATGCAGTAATAGCAGCTGGAATACAGCCTGAACACAAAGTCTGAGTGACGATGAGATGGAGCGTCGAATGCCAGGAATCGCAGGAGACTCTGACTTTTATAGTGCTTCTAGAAAGACCCCTCGGAACGGAAACTTGATAAACCCCGGCGCTCTTCGTACTTGCCACCGTGCAGATTATACCCAGCAACGGTAACAACTAAGAAAGGAGTCTTTTGAGCGGGTTTTCGGCGCCGACTTGCCTACAACGCACAAGCCTGCAACAAGTCCCCGCCGGCAAGAAACTGTCCACCTATGGCACTCGCGCTGCCGCAAGTGCCGAACAAAAGCAAGAAAACATGCTTAATCTCTAAATATCTCCGGAGAAGCGGGCGTCGGACTTTACAAAACCCCTCTACTCGTGTATCCATCATAGACAAGGGTCTCGTATTCAGAGCCAATCAACTTACCCCGTCAGATGCTGCGCTGCAAGGCACAAGGCGAATGGTACGACAATCCCAGCGGACCTGACGGATGTTGTCGCAGACAAAAAAGCATGTCGCAGATTTTCTCCAAACAACTGATGACACAAGTTTAACTGCCGTAAGACTGCGGTTTGCCGCGCGGCAGTGCACGACTCCGCACAGCGGGCGTTTCGAGTATTTATTTTGATTCCACAGCGTGTTGCCTGACTTTGTTAACATCATTATATAAACTTAGCCCTGCAGTATTTCTACATTTTGGACATACAGTAACCGAACAATTTTATTACCCCCACCTGCGTCTTATCACGTTAATTGCCTCCCAGTCACCCTCTAAGCGAGTTCATACAACCATGGCGAAATGCAAAGAGCATCCTCTTGATGTTGATAGTGTGTCTCGATTCACCATAGCGCGAGGTCGGTCCATTAACTTCTTTTAGTCGATGAAAAGGACTTGAGCATCGGACTAACGACTCATGGTCTTCTAATTCTTATCGCTGCTTTATCGTGTCTCGTGGCATGTCTGGTCTCGGCTTACCTGATATACAAGCATGCACAAAACTTTACCAAGCCTTCGCAGCAGAGACAGTGGGTTCTGGTGCATCACAAATTGCTTTGCCGTTACTGACTGACCACTCCTTTTAGAGTGATTCGAATACTCTTTATGGTGCCTGTGTATTCCATTGCATGCGTCTGCAGTATAATCTTCTACCGTCAGCACATTTACATCGCCGCCACCTACGAGTTCTACGAATCGCTTGTTATCGCCGCCTTCTTCCTACTTCTTTGTCAAATTGTGCACGTCAACCTGGCTATCTTGCAGACTGACCTTGCCGAGCTTCAGCCTAAACCCTGGATACCCCCTATTCGTCTAGTTGCCTACTGTTTTGGCAATAGGACAGGGAAGGCTTTAAATGGCCAAAGATGGTTCAACGTGAGTTTTGCATGTTATTGTGTATATAGCCACTGCCTTTTTGCAACATATTAATCGCTCTCCGCTTAGACCATCTGTGTTGGTGTGCTGCAATTTTGCGTTGTCAAGTTTCTTGGAGCGCTGGTCAAATGCATCACTGAAGCTGCAGACGTATATTGCAAAGAGTTAAACAGTGCTTCTCATGCCAAGATCTGGGTAAGAGCTCTTTGAACTATTTACTTATAATACTGACACTTGCAGGTGATGGTGATTGAGATTATATCCCTGGTTTCAGCCATGATGTGCCTGCTACAGTTTTACAAGGAGATCCGTCACCGAATTGCTGAACATCAACCCATGTTGAAGTTTCTGGCTATCAAGCTAGTTATCATGGTATTTTACATACAATCAGTATGTTTTACAAATTTTCTTTAGAATGAGGAGCACTCTACAGAGGAACAATACTGAGCATTTATCTCTTG
Organism: Fusarium concolor; assembly: GCA_013184415.1. NCBI lineage: Eukaryota > Fungi > Ascomycota > Sordariomycetes > Hypocreales > Nectriaceae > Fusarium > Fusarium concolor. Next base: position 3,909 of record JABCJY010001400.1, read on the forward strand.
TAGTTCATCTTCAGTTTTATCACCAAGCCGGGTGGACCTGTGAAGACTACCGCATATATTTCCTACCCATCTTGGGCGGTTGGTATCCCCAATACACTTCTATGTATCGAGATGGTATTCGCGTCCGTTCTGCACCTCTATGCCTTCCCGTATCGTCCATACCAGAACAACCAGCCTTGCAGCAACGAGGGTTCAGAAGCGCTTGAACGAACGGATCAATCGGAAGGCGGATATCAGGGGCTAAGTACCGCAGACTCTCACTACGACTCAATCTGGTCTGAGGGCACCAAGTGGTCTGCTAAGCCCCAGACATCCGCCAGAGGTGCAGTGTTACAAGCGCTCGGTTTCAAGGAGATTCTGCAGGGAATTGGAAAAGCTGCGAAGTGGGTTTTTGTTTTGCGGAGACGACAACATTGATTGCACGCACTCCCAGTTCCAACACACTCTTTTATGGCACGTTACTGGTAATGACCTGTGTGACGAAGTGTCGTAGCTTCGGGGTCTAGACGGTGCCCTTCTTATGAAAATTTGGGACCCTGGTCCTTGCATCTCTTGAAATCACCTGTGGAGAAGAGCACCATTCGACTGAGCGGCATATGGGGGAAGCCTAGCTGATGTTTTCTTGCCGCAGATTCTTCTCAATAAAAATTCCGTTAATTGATCCGGCCAATGATTTTTTTGACTTGAGACACCGTCCTAGTCTACTTTTTTCATGAAGCTGACAATGCCATGCGATAAACTTAAACTTTCACCGCCGCGTAGAAAAGTGTTTATTCAATACCTTGAGGCCCGAAGTCTCTTCGGGCTAGGCGACTCTCTGGTCCAATAGGTTGTATGTCTTGAACAGCGAGCTAGAGTAGCGTTAGCAGCCTGGGTAACCCCGCGTCCGGGGATGCCTCAGCTCTTCAAGATAACCCCTTCTTTTACACTCAGCTCCTAGGGTGTTCGACGTCGATCACCTTAGATATATCGTTCTTTTTTATGCTCTAATTGCGCGTGAACGTCCGCAGACCCAATTTGGCGGATTCTTGCCTTTGTTTTGGATGCTGTTGATAGATTTGGAAATAAGACTGCCCTGTTGGCATCGCCATGCCCGCCTACTCGGCATGAGAGTCTCCTCAAGGTGCGCCTATGACTTAGCCGTTGGGTTTGCTCCTCGGTATCACGGGGGATTCAAGATGGAGCAAAGCTCGTTGACGCATCGATACCTTTGATATGTTACTTAAATGAGGGTCAGTGCTTGAATATGATATAAAAAAGTGCAAATCCGCATCCACTACAATTGCCCATCATCGCCACTCAGCTCCTGAAGCGGTCTAAATATTATGGTCCCACATTGTTCCTGTCTATCAGGCTGCAGATCTTTTTGTCGGCTCTTCTTTTGCCAGCAGGCTCCTTGGCATCGCCACAGCCCAGTACCGCGACCGTTGTTCTTCCTTCCGCCTCCATTCTAGGCAACGTCAAGGACAAGGTGGAATCTTTGGGGGGCATTCCATATGCTGAAGCACCTGAAGGCAAGTTGCGCCTGCGACCACCAAAGCGATTGCGGCGATCGCTTGGCACTTTCGACGCAACTGGCCCAGCAGGTGCCTGTCCCCAAATGATTGCCAGGACTAAGAGCAAAGATATATTGTTCGAAGTTCTTGGATCCATTGCAAACCTTCCATCTGTGCAGACTGTGACCGGGCAATCGAAGGATTGCTTGACTATTATTGTTGCACGACCAGAGGGCACCAAGGCTAATGCCAAGCTGCCTGTCGTATTCTGAATTTTTGGTGGTGGTTTTCAGGTACTTAAATGTACTCTATCTCTAACCAAGATCTTTTATACTAATGCTTTGTCTAGGTGGGTTGGTCGTCCATGTACGACGGAACGGGTTTGGTCAACTACGGTGTGGGATTTGGTCAACCTTTCGTCTTCGTCGCTGTCAACTACCGTGTGGGAGGCTTCAGTTTCCTACCCGGCAAGGCAATACAAGGTGAAGGCTCAGGCAACCTAGGTCTCCTAGATCAACGCATGGGCCTTGAGTGAGTCGCAGACAACATCGCCTCTTTTAGAGGGGACCCCGACAAAGTCACTATCTGGGGAGAGTCTGCAGGAGCTATCTCGGTTTATAACCAGATGACACTATCTACAACGGATACCCCCTGTTTAGAGGCGCTATCATGAACTCCGGAAGTGTTGTTCCATGTGAGCCACTCGATGGGGTGAAGGAACAAGCTATCTATGACCAAGCCATTGAAACGGCAAGATGCGCTAGCAAGTCTGATACGCTTGACTGTTTGCGAAATCTCGACTATACCGATTTTCTTCATGCCGTTGCTTCGGTCCCAGGGATTCTTTCTTATAACCCGCTGGCCCCGTCTTACCTCCCGCGGGCTGATGGACGTACCCTTACAGCATCACCAGAGGTCTTGGCTCAACAAGGCAAATATGCGGTTGTCCCAATGATCATCGGCAACCAAGAGGATGAGGGCACTCTCTTCAGTATTTTCCAGTCAAACTTGACGACAGATGAGAAGTTAGCAACTTATCTCAAAGACTACTACTTTCACGCCGCAACCGCTCCTCAGCTGAGGGACCTGCTTCGTACGTACGGTAGTGGTCCCCCAGAACAGCGCCTTCCGCTCTGTTATCCTCAACGAGATCTTCCCGGGTTTCAGGAAGCGAGCTGCCGTGTTGGGCGATCTCGTATCCACTCTCGCTAGAAGGCTCTTTCTTCAGGTAGCTACAGGCGTCAATGGAGACGTGCCTTCTTGGGCGTACGTGTCTTCCTATGACCAAGGGACCCCGATTTTGGGCACATTCCACGGCTCAGATCATATCCAAGTATGCTTCGGTATCAAAGATAATTATGCGGCTTGCAGCATTCGATCCTATTACATCAGCTTTGCATATTCGCTTGACCCCAACACTGCCTCTACTGGGGGATATCCAAAGTGGCCACAGTGGAAGAATGGGCACAAGCTGATGCAGTTCTTGGCTGACAAAGCGAGTATCATTAATGACGATTTTCGCTGGGCAAGTTATGATTAGTTGGTTAAAAATGTTGCCTCGTTAAGGTTTTGAGACTACATATAATGGCGGAATGAGTATTTGGGTTGGAGGAGCTATTGAGCTAGGCAGATCGGCTTGGTTGATGTGATCTACTCTTTCCTGGATTTTGATTCTATTGACTTTTTTACCTTTCCGAAGTTCTCTTCATCACATCTTTTACTGGCTCTTCTTGCTTCAACTTTCTTTATTTGCTAGTCGTCGCGATATTAGTATGGTTCGCGGGCGATCACATAAACTATACAGTATTGTTCTCCTCTTATTCGTACTCCACGTTCAGATCTGTTGCCATCAGTTCCCTGTTGACATGTTGAGACTTGGCTGTAAAGTTCATCATTATAATGAAGGGTCGCAGCTGTCGCTAGCTCGCACTACCTCAACCAAAAAGATGCCAACCGTATTGCTTTCGCAAAGATCGATCGTCCCGCTTCCGAAGAGAGCGATGTTGCAATTTATATCTCATCTGTATCCCCGGCCAGATGTCAAAGTTGGGAGGCAACTTGTTTTACACTTCTATTGAACGTATCGTACAGCCATGGTCGACGTCTGAGGTGCAGCCTTGTTGATATGCATGAATACCCTGAAATGACATTGATGCGGTCGACGTCGATCAGCAACGATGCTAGGATGGTCCGAGCGAATTGATCTTCATGTTAGATAGTCAGGACCCTTCACATCTCCCCAATCACTCGCAACCCCGCAGCGCAGCGATCATCAAAGGAGATTAGTAGTGCAACATGACTCGAGCCTCGGCCGTCTGATCGTCCAAGTTACTCTCACATGGTGGCAGATATACTCCTGCGATGCTTCCTGCCAGTATTATTATTTAAGGCCACAAAGACCACATTGAGCTGATCTGCCTTATAATTCGACCCTTCTCGGCTTCTTATACTCAACTTCCAGGTTAAAGAATTATCATGCTTTTCAAATATTTACCAATAACCTTTTTCTTTCTATTGTCAGCTTTAGCTGACTCGAAAACTGCCGCAATCTGAGCCTGCCAGGATATCTCAAAGGCCATAGCTGGTCGAGTTTCCTTTCCGCTAAGCATCGATTACCACACCGAATCAGCCGAATATTGGTCCACCGTCTTGCGCGACATCAAAACTGCATATGTAGTGGCTGCAAAGGCTGCAGCCGATGTTTCCTCGGCTGTCAAAATCTTGAACGAATATCCAGATGTGAAGTGCACGGCCAAGAGCGGTGGGCACGATCCCAATGTTGGCCATGTGACTGTTCGTGATGGGGTTCTCATCTCACTGAGCGAGCTGGCTGGTACCACATATGACAGAGTGAAGAAGTTGATTATATCAAGCCTGGCGGAAAGTGGAATGACTTTGCTGCCACTTTAGGGAAAAAAGGTGTCGCAGTTGTTGGAGGTCGCCTGGGTAAATTATGCCCTCTACGTTGTGGGTAGGAGCTTTAAGCTGATGTTACTTGAAAGGTTTGGTTGGAATTGGTGGCTATATGCTCCAGGGAGGGATTTCTTTCTTGAGCGCGCAATATGGCTTGGCCGCCGATGTAAGACATTCTCCTATTACTGATTTGGCGCTAATCCTGGACCCAGAGCATCATTGTCTGGGAGATGGTCACAGCAAATGGCAGTATCGTGAACATCGACGCAGATTCTCAGCCTGACCTCGCCGTTGCCTTGAGGGGAAGTGGTAGCCAATTTGGTTAATACCCAGCTACTCGAATTAGTCGCCTAGACAACTACCGTAGAGCAGGTATCGCAACACAGTTTACTGTCAAGATTTACCCTATCGGCAGCGTCTGGAGAGGCCTGTGTATCTATAGCGAGTCCAAAACTGATGAGATTTACAAAGCCCTGCATGAATTCATACCCTACAGCAACCAAGAGACAAAAGCGGCTATAATCGTTACAAGTCTTGTTGCCGTTGGAAGTACCAAGGCATTCATCGTTTTTTACTTCTATGACGGCGAACAGCCACCAGCTTCCGGACCATTCGCCGACTTTTTGAAGCTCAAATCGTTGATCACAACGACGACACAAACCTATCCTGAGTTGGGGAGTCACATGACTTCAGATCATATCTAACTTCTTAAATGATTTATACTAACACTATCTTAGCTGAAAGCGAGCGGGGTCGGTGCTTCGCTGCTAAACTCAAGAATCTCATTCAGGGTAAGAAACTGCTCCGCTCCTGAGGAACAGGTCTAATAGTCACAGACTACAGCAATACCATATATTGCTAAGAATGCTGCAGTGTACAATAAGATCTCAAATAAGTTACGCAAAATTACCAAAGAATATTTCAGCAATTTACTTAGTCTGACCTCTTAATGTTCGGCTGACTACCAACCTTTACCAGGTGCTATTGGCAAAGCGAATGAAAAGAGGGGCGGAAATGCAATCGGCTTTACGGGTAATGACCCAGATTGCATCCTTTTGGAACTCCAATGTGCGTGGACGGATAGAAAGCATGAAGACGTCATGCCCCAATTCTCAAGAGATTTAATTTCCTAAGTCGAGACCAAAAATCCCTTATCTTACATCATTACTATCTGATCAAATACTATACAACAACCCAGTATACCACAATCTTCAAATGAAGCTAGAATTCTTCTGGCCCTTCAGGCCCTTCAAAATAACTCAAAGCTAGGCATCCAACGCGCTGCAAGTATATATAAGGTTGGATATGGTACCCTCCATAACCCAAAGAATGGTATTCAATCATGAGGCAATTGGATTCCAAAGTCACGGAAACTATCCGATCTAGAAGAGCATATAATAATCCAATTCATTCTCGACCTAGATTTGCGAGGATTTCCCTTATAACTGCATTTTATGGAAGAAATGGCTAATTCTCTACTTGCAGACCGCAACGCATCACCTGTCGGCAAGCGCTGGGCTCACAACTTCATAAAGCGAAAACCAGAGCTAAAGACGCGTTTATTTTATAAATATGACTACCCGAGAGCCAAATGCGAAGATCTAACTATTATTCGTGGCTGGTTTAGGCTCGTACAGAACACATTCGCAAAGTACGGTATCCGATCAGATGATTGGAGTCAAAAAACACCCTGAACGGGTCCCGGTTAGGGTTAAAAGTTATATGTCATAGGACATGCGAATTGGGCTCCCCCCAGGCTTGGAGATGACAGGCAGGCCAGGATAAAGTGGAAGCTAGACTTTGAGCTAAAATGAACCAGGGCCTCGTATTGCGAACCAATCGGCAATGACCAGGGCTTAAACAGGTCCATGCTCTCGGGGTTTCGGGAATTTTTTAACAGTGGTGTGGAGTACTGCAGCTTATAAGCACATAGTAGTTAGTAGTTCCTTTCTGGCCCGTGGGACTTATGGCCGGTAGGTAAAAGGCCTCGATCGCGCTGCTGTAGCATCAAGCTCCGAGACATCCCACTGCTGGTGAGTCGGGCTTCGGCCTCAACATTTAATAAGAGAGTGGGAGAGTGGCCAATCAGAAGTTGATCGGTACGGTATGGCCCTATTCGGCATGACTGAATGGCTTCACTTTTACATAGCTATAGCACACAAACGCGTCACCATGTACGTCAATTGCTTTATTAATATGATATAGATTGCAGAGCATGCATTAATCAAAACAACTTATAAAATGCAGGCTGCTGCTTTGTTGCCAGACTCACTAACTTCAACATCTTTTGCAATTCAACACGCATAGCAGATCAGTTAAAATTGCTAAATAACCTACCTTTACTTTTTTTAACCGAACACCACAACCAATTTCACAATGGTGAACTATTATCGATATGAGCCCTCGCTACCCGCCAACATCATTTTCGTCATTATCTTCGCCCTTTCGTCAGGAGCTCATCTCTTCCAGATCTTCAAAACGAGGACCTGGTTTTTCATACCATTTCTAGTCGGCTCGCTCTGTAAGTGTGCCTTGGATTAAGCGGTTCCATTGGCTAGCTGACAGACTGAAGTCGAAACCATTGGCTTTATTGGCCGTGCCATTGGCGCTGACCAGGCACCAGACTATACTTTTGGCCCATATATTATGCAGAGTCTGCTTCTTCTTCTAGGACCGACGTGCTATGCTGCGTCAATTTACATGATCCTAGGCCGGCTGATCCGGCTGTTAAAAGCTGAAAAGTATTCCCTGATCAGGCCCAGTTGGTTGACTAAGATATTTCTTCTTGGCGACATAATCTCAATTGCGCTACAGGGAATCGGTGCGTTGAGACACTTCATGTTCTATTTCTAGTCACGAAGGTGGTTTGGCTAACTATTTCTAGGTGGTGGAAAGCTCGCCAATACCAACTCCCCAGACGACACGACGACAGGAGAGAATATCATCATCGCCGGATTGACAGTGCAGATTTTGTTCTTTGGCTTGTTCATTATCGTGGCAGGCCTATTTCACTTCCGATTTCTCAAGGATTCTACAGGTCGAACGTCCAGCTTTGGAACTAACTGGCAGAGGTCTTTGGTGTTAATCTACGTGGCAAGCGTGCTAATTCTCATTCGCTCTCTCTTTCGTATGATCGAATATATTGAGGGACATGACGGAGAGCTCCAATCCAAGGAAGTCTACATTCTCGTCTTGGATGCTGTCCCGATGGCCATCGCAAGCATTATGTTTAATGTGCTCCACCCCTCGAAGTTTTTGAACGGAAGATCAAAGAATCTCACCAATTCAGAGGCCGAGGATCCTCTGGGCTACTGGCAAGGTCACTCGCTGGGAACTGTCGTGGGTAGAGAGCCAAGGGCTACTAGCAATCGTTAGGATACTGGTAAAATGACCTTGGGAAGTTACAAAACTCTGGGAAGCCATGGTAGTAGCATTCTTGCAATACCCTGTTACTGCATAGCCGCCGCTAGGACCATGTTTATCCTGAGTTATGACGCGTAAATAGAGTTTAAAGTGAGGCGGGGGAGCTTGGACGCTCCGCCACACTGAGGGACTATTAATTAAAACACAGTCAGTAAATAACCTAACAACCTTTTCTTTTTTACTCCTGGTAGTAGCTGTGGATGAAAATGGCAAAACCATCTGCTCAGTAATATTCGCAGTTGTTCTAATTAAACTCTTGAAACCCTTCTGGTCTATTTGCGTTAGACAGCTAAATTAGCAATGACTGAAGTCGACCCGAGATCTAGAGCATCCGCAACGTCGGCTCCTTCACGACGTCGGACTCATCGCAAGTCAAGGATGGGCTGCAAGGCATGCAAAAGAAGTCGAATTAAGGTAACAATCCTTGAAGTCACTATTCACGCGATGAGCTAACCCCTCTCAAGTGTGACGAGACGCGCCCGGTCTGCAAAAACTGCCATAGACGAGACGCGTTTTGCGAATATTTTGCCACGTCTCGGACAAGGGACAGCTCGGGAAAAACCGTGGAGATTATTCCCAAGCAAATACAATCGTCTACTGAGCCCACGCCCATCACATGCCCTGGGCCGACAACTCAGACACGCATCAGTCTGTCATTGTACGAGATCTTCAATGCACGAACTTCATCACTTCCAGAACGCCTGTTCGAACTCCAATTATTGCAACACTTCATTGATATGACGGGAAAAACAACCAAGACTCAAGCTACCTGGTCATTTTGGATGCTGGAGCAAGCCAGCCAGTCAATCAGTGTCATGGATGCAATTCTTAGTACCGCTGCCTCTCACCTTCAACATTTGGGCAAATTTGAGACAAAACTTCTTCTCATCTCACACAAATACATGGCTCGCGCAATAGAAGTACATAAGAGGGATTTGGATGGAGGCGTGAATGAGTCTAACACCTCTAGAATCGTCGCAACCTGCGCACTCATCTGCATGCATGCCATCCTGAGAGGATACTCTCTTGAGAGCGATAGCAACCAAAGGCAGCCTCACGACTGGTTTATATCGTCCCGTAAGGCTTTAAACCTCATTAAAGGGGTTTCCCCGATGATCGAAAACCCCTCCATCGGCCAAGAGTTCTCGGCTCTCTGCTCCATCATTCCCCATGAGATTCACACAAACCCTTTCAGCTTTTTACTGCACTGGAACCCTCAATCAAGATTGATTCACCAAGAGGAAATCGAAATCTGCGCGACGGCAGTGGCCCATCTTTCTTATATCTATGCTAAACTAGTTACTGAAAAGCCCTTACGATTTCTAGTTGCCGTTTCGGATAGCTTTGTAGATCTCGTGGTGGTAAAGAACCCTCGGGCATTGGCTATCTGTGGATACTTTTTTATGGTAGTTAGACAGGGGCGACAGATTTGGTGGATTGATGGTGCACCGGAACGAGAGTTTAATCTGGTTATGAGGTGTTTGCCAAAAGACTGGCGGCCAGTTATGGACTGGGCGGTTCGAGTCTTTCAGTGGAATGATCGGTGTGAAGTATGATAGATACCCAGGTTAGAAATCGCCTGTTGCAAAGTACAACAACACAGAGATTGGCAAAGATTCTAAACCCTCTACTAGAGAAGCTAACTTTCTCTATCAATGCTATCTTGAAATAATAACAGAATATCAGGGCTAGATATATTAATTAGCAACTTGTTACACATCGCTCTAAAGTATAACCATGGGATAGCGGCTGCATTATGAACCCGGCCGGTGTAAAAGATATTACAACCTGCTAACTCCACCAACAATGAATAAAAAGGGAAAGTTGTTTGCGGAGATGCTTTGGAGATGCTTTGTAGTTTGTCCATGGAAATGCCGTGAAATCCGTCAGAGTAACTAAGTTCTGTGTGATGAAAAGAATCTCTTGGTCACAAGCAAGGTTGGAAATCGATCGACTTATCGACTTGATTAATTCGATTAATCGATTCGATTTCAATTTTAATTAATCGATCTAGCTGGTCAATCGATATCGATCGATTAATTAGAA
>JABCJY010001404.1:0-11948 GCA_013184415.1 Fusarium concolor
AGGTTATGGTGTTGAGGCCAAAAGCGGGGTGGCCGGTTCCCGGTCCCGTGACTTACAACCAAGTTGTGTATAAAATAGAACGCAAGAACCCATTAGCCATACGTTAATCACCTTTCGAAAAGACAAGATACAATATATACAAGAACCATGCTCGGCAGCAATAATAAGTTTGATCCCAACACCGACATCCCCGACTTGTCTGGGAAAGTCTTCGTCGTCACCGGTGGTAGCGCAGGAATCGGCTATGGAATCTCAGCCCATCTCCTCCAGCACAACTGCGAAAAGCTCTATCTCCTCGGAAAAAAGCAACATCATCTAGATGAAGCAGCCGAGGGCTTAAAGCAGTATGGCGATATTTCCCGTGTGGAGTTTGTCCAAGTTGAACTTGAAGATCTCCACCAGACCGACCAAGTGGCAAAGAAGCTGGCGTCTGAGCTGCAGCGTCTAGATGCATTGATCCTAAATGCTGGACTTGGTGTTGGGCCGTATGGAGAGACTAAAGATGGGATTGATAGCCATATGCAAGTCAATGTCTTTGCACAGCATCATTTGGCTATGACGTTGCTTCCGAAGTTAATTGCTACGCCTGATAGCAGACTGTGTCTTCAGTCATCGGACCTACACAAAGCAGCACCAAGCGACATTAAATTCGCCGATCTTGAGGAGATCAATCGCGACATCGGCCCAACGTACCTGTACAACCGTACCAAGCTCGCCCTAATTCTCCTTGTTCAAGCCTTATTCCGACGCAAACAACAAGGACAGTTGGGCATGCAGCCTGGAAAGGCACCTTGGATCAACGCCACTCACCCTGGAGGTGTGAAGACCGATCAGCAGGAGCAAGCCATCGATGCCTATGGAACTTTGGGAAAGGTTGGTGTTGCTGTCATTCGGCCTTTCATGAAAGATCCTTTGGATCAGGGATGTCGACCGATCTTGTTCGCGGCGACTAGTGATGCCATTAGAGAGGAGGGTATTGATGGGAGTTACATCGTGCCGGATCGGAAGGTCACTGAGCCCACTTCACAGGCACTTGATGAGGGTTTGCAGGAGAGGCTTTGGACACTCACTGAGAGGATTTTGAAGGAGAAGCTTGGGGCCGCAGCGGCGCAGTAAGAGAGATACGTGGATTGTAGCAATTAAAGCATGAGTTGAATAAGTCCAAGGTAGATGCACACGGCACATGGCTACTTGTAATTCAAAATAACTACAAGCATCGAGCATAAGACTGTTGATCCAATTCTTAAAACCCTGACATACTCCTAGCAAGAGTCAGAGTCATCGTCCCCACAGGGTGGGCTAGAAGCTAGTAATACACACGAACGCGATCCCCTTAGACGCCGTAAAGCTTGTGGACCTTAAACAATTATAAAAACTATCGAAGTCTTAGCTAGACTTATATATAATATTAGGTATTCCTTTATAGACACTAGCCCCATAAGCCTTACGTCGCCTAAATAGATGGCTATTAAGTCAATACTGCGAAGCCAATCTTTCTCCCCTGCTTTGCTCCCATACCGCTTCCCCCGTTGGCGAGAAAGAAACATATTGCATGTTGAACCATGCCTCGCCCAATATGTGACAATTTAAATTAGCTACCCAAAGTTCCTCGCTAAAACGATAAGCTTATCTTGGTGACATATCCTTAATCTTCATGCTAAAGCCGGGCGGGGCAAACAGAACACCATGCTAGCCTTTCTTAACAAGTCAGTCCCCTGAAGCAAAAGCAAACGTAACAATAGCCGTAGCTGAACATGACCCTTCCTCAGACGCTTGACTGATCCTTTTTGGAAGTATAAGGCAGAGTATCCGCAGGCAAACCCATCGCAATAATTCCAATAGCGAGAAAGCAAGCACACGCCACCCAGATAGGAGCAGACGAAGTAACATCAGCATACGTAGCGATGAACGGCGCACTAAGTGAGGACATTCTACCAACCGCCATCAGAGCTCCCATTCCAAGACCTCGATTCTGAACCTGAAGAACCTGAGGCGTGTAAGAATAAACAATAGCATACAGAGCGTTGAGAGAAAAATTGATCATGCATGAGAATGCTAGATTCTGCGCGGCTGTTCTGGCTGACGTGAAAGCACCCGAAAATGCTGCACAAATGATGCCTGTTAGTAGCATCGACCGCTTGGACTTGAACCATGGTGATGAGACTAGAAATGTGCTCAGAAGGGGACCGAAGATGCCGACGATGGAAGAGACAGCCCAGTCGCGGTATACGATGTAGTTGCTCGTCTCGCCAAAGTCGGCTCCGTGTGCTGCTAGATAGTAGGGCAAAAAGATGGTATACAAAGGATATCTATATCATGTACGCGTTAGTTGCATATTACTACCGTGTTGTCGCAAAAAACCTACGCGATTCCAATCAGAGCCCAGATCATGATGAGGCCGACCATCAGACGAATTTGCTTGGGTCCGGAAAACAGTCTCGCGGCTCGACTAACATTCGCACGCCAAGACCGAACTTGATCAGCCGAGGTCGATTGGCCGTGACTCATAAACTGTTCGCTTGTGACTTGGTAGTCGGACTTGTTGATTCTGCTGATGTGATTGATCACTTCGGCTGCTTCTTCCATCTGGCCACTGGACACAAGCCATCGTGGAGATTCGACGGATCGGAGAACAAAAGCTCGAATAAGCGACATGACTAGACACAACCCGCCCAGTGTGATGTACAGGTATCGCCAGCCCATGTTGTCGCTTCGATTGCAAGTCTGAGGGGAGGAACCGCTGGGGCATCCAAAATTGACAAGTAGAGGCCAAGCTATATCGATGTTAGTTGGGGCCACAAGTCCTTAGCAAAACAGTATGAGGATATTACCAATTAGTCCGGTTACGGCGTTTCCAAGTCCCCAAATTCCAGCAAGGCTTGAGAGAATGAACGACCATTCCTGAGGAATAGCTTCAGCAAGGATAGTGAGATCAATAGCCACTACAAAATCCGCCATCAGCTGGAGTCACGGTGCATATTGACTAACCCCAAGAGAACTTACAGTTTCCACCAGCGAACACGCCAATCAATGCCACAAAGATATTCAGCGCAGCCCAGCTCGGAGAAGAAGCAGCGATCATGGTAAAGATGGAACATCCGAAGATGGCCGCTTGCCAAACCAATCTACGACCAAGGTTGTCGGCCAATGTGCCCAGGCATAAAGCCCCAAACAATAAACCAGCGTATGAAGACGCTGATAGCAGAGTTGCATGTTGGGGGCCAAATTCCATGGCTGCTTGGGGCGTTACTAAACTGATCGATACAAGGACCATCTGCACCTGACTGTTAGCTATGGTACTGCTGGATGGATGAATAAATGCTCAGTCTCACCTGGTCTACAAGGAAGCCGAATCCACAGGAAAAAGTCAACTGCCACTGGAACTTGCCAAACCCGATGGCCTGAATAGCTTGGGAAATGACTTGGTCATTGTGTAAAGTCGCAGCATCAACACCATCAATAGTAGTGACAGTTCCATTTGCATGACTTTCAACACGGTTCAGAGACTCCTCGAATACCTTGTTGTCATATTTCTCCCCAGAGATGGATGCTGTGTCGGTGTTATCCTGAGGAGATGACATGGTGATGGAGAGAATACCCAATGAATTTCTAAAAAGGTAGATTGCGCTTGAAGACTTATGTCTCAGGGGTCTGTTGGTTAGGGCAAAGGTTTATCTATAAATCTGTGTGTAATTAAGTATCTCTGATTCGCACATGGCTCTTTGGCATCGAGTCTCTCCCAAGAAAAGGTCAAGAGATGACCGACCGAAGCTATCCCTTGACTCGCTATGTTCCCCGGATCCCGGACCGGCTCAACTTAGCTAGTGCAGAGATAGAGTTGGTCAGGTGCAGGAGAGGTCAACCCCGCAAACACGGAAGCGGACCGTGTTGGCGATGACAACAAGCCACTTGCGGGGTAAAGTCTAGAACTGGAAAGATAAACGACAAGGTTGGAAAGGGCATTTATACAGACAGACATAGTTCATCGTAGTAGAATTAACTAACTTGGCACTGATAACAATGGAGGCCCGTGTCGAGTGTTATCTTGTACCCTCGACTGAGGATTCGCCCAACAGCCGACTTCCCATTCTCGTCTATCGTGATGTTCTCCCTTACCCTAGAACAGAAGTAACAGCAACTCAGTTCCTGACAACCAATCATTGGGAGAAAAGGGTACATTCCTCTTATTCCACCGCTTTATCTTCCATTTCAGCTAATAGTGTGTCTTCTTACAGGGGACTTGGGGGCATATCGGCATCCGCCATTTCCACCCAAACAGCCATGAATGCTACGGTTAGTTCGATCCCCCCTTTTTTATTCTTCAACATTCTCACTATTCTCGCTCAGGAGTCTTCCAAGGGTCTTCAACATTGCTGCTTGGCAAGATTAAGTTTGGCAAGGGTATACAAGTAAACGTCAAAGCCGGCGACGTAGTCGTGTTGCCAGCTGGAACAGCCCATTCCTCTACCCAGAGCACTCCAGACTACAAGTATATCGGCGTTTATCCACAGGTTAGTCCAGATCAAATTACGCGGCCGATAATCAAGCTGATTTCAAGTAACTTAGGGATGTCCGAAATGGCGAAATGAAACTGGAAAACGACCCTCGGAACTGTTTTTAGCCACCATCGATCAAGTGGACTTGCCGCAAGATGACCCAGTGTATGGAAGTGACGGGCCATTACCTATGCTCTGGAAGCAGCCTCCTCAGGCTAAGCTTTAAATAATATCTGAATAAAGTCTCCAGTATGAAAATTCTAAATATCGGCAGAGCGCTGGCCTAACATATCACTATGTGATACGAAATAAACATTGTCATATTTACCAGGACCATTCAGTGATTTACTGCTTGTAATGTAATACAAGTATAATCTACCGAAATTTCATATTCGTCTATCATAGGTTCACCTGGTAGGAGATCATTGGGGGATAAGCAGTCCATTTAAAGCCAGTGTATGAATAATATGTGTCGTCAAGGTAACAGCTCTATTGTTTATCTATCTATATAATACTAGACAGGTACAGGCACGTACGTAACCTTGACGTGCTTCTCAATATCCGTAGGTATATCTGCATCTTCGTTGGAGCTTATCTCGAGTGACAACTCTTGCTTACTCTTTGTGCCGCTCTGATCCACATTCTCCTTGGGAATACAAGCTTCGGGAAGAGGGCTACTCGTCCAAAGATAGAAACTCAGATCAGAGTCCTTCTTGGGAAGAGTAGTCATGGTTTCAATCATGTCCTGCCTGGTCGCGCCGAGAGGATCGAGGCTAGGCTCCTCAATCCAAGACAGTCCATGGCCCCAGTAGCTGTACCTCTCTGATCTGTGCGTCCACTCGTAATCCTCCCAGCGATCTTCAGATAGAACCTGAATGTAGTGTAGGGAGCTTCCTGGCCAGAGACCCGTCACTTTTCCACTCGTTCCCCGCTTGTCTTGAAAGGTGGTCAGTAAGTAACAGCAGTCTTTGAGGGAATAACTACTTACACCAACTTCTACATGTTCCTGTCCAGACCATGTCTTGCATGATTGTCTGCGTGTGACTATTGAAGTCTGCTTGGGCGTCACTGCGCACTTCAAAGGATTTGGCTCGCTGCCGGATCATTTTGTGAAGAAGACGAATGAAGTAGTCAGCAGTGGCTTCTACAGAGCCTTTCAGAAGTTAGCGGATTTGTCCCATGGCGGTGGCACGAGTAATGTACTTACCCATCAAGCTTCCATTCGAGATAGGTGTATTTGGTCCCAAGAAGATGAGGTAGTTAGGAAATCCAGAGACCCCAAGGCCCAGGTATGAGGCCGGGTCATGTTGCCATAGATCCTGGAGATTGGCACCGTTGCGACCGATGATTGGGAATCGCGGTCTGAAGGTGGTATTGAACCCAGTCGCCGCCACGAGCACATCTGCCGGATACTCTTTGCCGCCGGCCACAACAGAATTTGAAGTCACTCTCTCGATTGGATCAAAAACCGGCTCGACATTAGGCTTTTGCAAAGCAGTAAGAAAGCCCTCTCCAGGATTGATCCTTCGGCATCCGGCCTCGAAAGTGGGGATCAACTTATCCTGTAGCTTCTTGTCGGGAATGAGTTGCTTCATTCGGGATTCGAACATGGCACGTATGTCCTTTTGTTCAGGGCTGGATTTGAGAAAGATTCGAAACATGCCGTTGAACTGGGCTTCCAAGTCCTTCCTCATTTGGAGATACATATCTTTATTTGCTTCAAGATCCTTTTGTTCTTTAGAGCCGTAAGTATAGTTGGTTGCATTGGGGTTGGGTAAAGCAACTGGTGGTGCAATCCATGAAGGAGTCCGGATAAACACTTTCATGTTTTTGGCGAGAGGTTGTATCGAAGGGACCAGTTGGATTGAGCTTGCTCCGGCGCCAATCACAGCGATCCGTTTGTCTCTCAGGTCAACCGAATGATCCCATGATGCTGTATGAAGTAAAGGACCAGCAAAGTCGGACAGCCCCTTGACATTCGGAAGTTGAGGATGGTTGAGGATACCGCCCGCATTGAAAAGAATCTCTGAGGTCACCAGTGGACCGTTTTCTAACTGTACAGTCCAAGTGCCGTCATCTTCAGACCAGCGTGCTGAGATGACTTTGGTATTGTAAGAGATGTATCTTTCCAGATCAAAGTGCTTGACAACACCCTTGAGGTAGGATTGGATCTCATCAGAGGATGCATAGCTCCCTCAAGTCAGCAAAAACATTGTAAATAAGCAAAGGCAATAACCCACAATTTTGACCACCAAGGATTCGGGGCAAAGGAAAATTGATAACAATGGCTCGGAACATCACAAGCGCATCCGGGATACTTGTTCTCGAACCAAGTTCCTCCGAGATCTGGCGACTTTTCCAAGATCTGAAAGTCAACAAAGTCATTCAGATATTTCTTAAGTTTATATGCTAAGTGTCGTCAGAATGATTTTCAGCGGCTGTGATTCGTGCGAGTTTACCTATTAGAATGCCGGAAACGCTATTTGATATCAAGGTTAGTTTATTTGATGATAATGAAGGCATTGGTGGCATGTCTTACCCAGCTCCAATAATTGTGCATCGGAGACGGCTTGGTTTCTGCTGTTGCGTGGAAAACATATTTGGTGAGCCGTGATAAGAAGGTGCGCAATAATTTGAGATCCTGTATTGAATAATGGCACACTATTTACAGCATCCAGGGTAAGTTATAGGTATAGCTCCAAAGCTTGTTATTCCTCAGAGACAACTGTATTACAGACGGCCTTATGATTGGCTTATCACCTGTCGAGTCCCAGACCGGAAGCGGTCCGTCCTGATGCTAGCTGGTGGGCACGGATCTTGAACAAGTAGCCAATGAACGTGAACAAAATGCTGAGGCTTTCCCACTCAAGCACTAGATTGAGTTCGCCGATTAAATATGGAGACGGAGAACGGACCGTGTTCTTGGCTTATCTCGGGATCACAACTCAAGCCTCGCCATTGGCCAGTATCAAAGACAAGGTAGACAACAGGAATCAAAAGATAGAAACAGATGCGGGGTTCAAGTTAAAGCTCAGTAAGTCGAGGGCCTGGGATCACATCAGACTGTAATGGGTGAGATTAGTGAGTTAGCCGGCCTATAAGGGTGCAGCCGAAAGACTCGCTTGATTGATTGATAGCTAAGGATAAATCGACCACTTCGCAAGAGTTACTTTCGAAAGACCAACACCTATCATACCAATCGTCTTTCTGTTTCCTTTAAAAGACTATCATTATCATAAGCCACAATGAATCGCTGGTTCAACTTTGGCGCGGGCAAGGGTCAGCATGAGGACCTGGATCCCAAAACGACCCGCGCCCTGCCTGCGTCCTGGTACAGATCATCTGCCATGTATGATCTCGAAAGACGAGCTATCTTTTCCAAAAGATGGGTAGTAGTCTCTCACAAGGCAAGGTTTGTCGATGCAGGCGACTTTTTACGCATCACTCAGGCTGGCTTTACCTTTTTCCTCATCAAAGATCGTCAGGGAAATATCAGAGCTCATCACAACGTTTGTCGCCACCGAGCATACCCACTGATAGAGCAAGACGCTGGTAACTTGAGCATCTTGTCATGCAAATACCATGGTGAGTCTCTTCTGTTGTAGATTTATACCAATCACTCCATGTTGACCTTGACAAGGTTGGTCATATGGGTTCGATGGCAAGTTGGCCAAAGCTCCGAAATACCAAGAGGTTCCATCTTTCGACAAGTCAGCTAATAACCTATTCCCCATCCATGTTTATATTGATAAGCTTGGCTTCATCTGGATCAACATGGACTCGAGTCCCACACCGACTGTGGCTTGGGAAGACGACTTTGCCTCGGTTGACACTCAACCACGACTTGAGCGATTTGATATGAGTAATTATCATTTTGATCACCAATGGGAAATGGTTGGTGATTATAACTGGAAAACGCTTGCGGACAATTATAACGAAGTGAGTCGCTTGGAAATAAATTTGATTAGCACCGAGTACTTACTTTGATTGAATAGTGCTATCACTGCCCGACTGGGCATCCAGCTCTCAATGGACTTACTGATCTTTCAAAATACTGGGTTGAGACTAAAGGTGGCCACATCCAGCATTTCAATGTCGACAAGCCTGAGGTAGATGGGATGGGTATCTACAGCACTTTCTATTATCCAAATGCTTCCATCACCATTTCGTGAGTATATTCCACGTCTTTCCAATTGCAAGCCGGCAACCAACACATGACCATCTAGGCCTGTCTTCTTCTACATCATGCGTTGCATTCCCATTTCAGCAACCCAGACGAAGATGGAATATGAAGTCTATAGAAGCAATAGTGCTTCAGATCAGGAGTTCAATGACATCAGTGACTGCTTCAAGCAGATCCTCAAGGAAGATAAGGATCTGTGTAACGCCGCGCAGAAGAACTTGAACGCTGGTATCTTTGTGAATGGCGAGCTTCACCCTCGAGTCGAAAAGGTATGGACCAGTTCACAGACCTCTCCAAGAAATATTATGTTAATAACCTTTAATTTAGGGCCCTTTGTTCTTCCAGGGACTCACGCGAAAGCTGGTCATGGAACACTATAAGGAAGAGGAGGCAGAGGGGCACGAAATTTGGCCAGCGGCGCCCAAAGACATGATTTCTGGTGAGAATCAACAAGATGTTGACTTTTGTAATAAGCTGGAATGTTCTGGGTCTGCTGGTCTGGAGTGGTGATGCCCCAATATTAGAGTACTCAAGAAGCTGATAAACCTGCGATAATTCCTGGAAGAAACCTTACTCGATATCTCTGTAAGATAGATCGAGATTACGTATCTAAAAGAAAACACCTTATTTAACACATCAAAGTTATCATACTGCGTCAATAATTCAACTTATGTATAGAAGCCCTCACTACTCCTTCACATCATTGTAGTCTCCCAATCAAGGTTCAGCCAATCGTCAATAGCCCTACCAAAGTCATGCACTTGTGGGAAAATGTTGTCCGGTTCCATAGCGAGTCCAATGCCTTGCTGTATGTTCTGCTGCATCGAGCCAATCAAACCTGAAGCATCAGACGGTATGCGGCCTCTCATGACATTGGCCAGCTCTCCCTCGCCTGGAGCATAGAGGGGTGTGTCTTTGGGAACAGTCTTGTGCCCAATAATACCCGCAGAGCCGACCAAATCATAGCCGTCTCCCGACTCAGTTCCACTGTTTGTAGGGTGATTCTGTGTTGATGAGAGACCGCTATACATGGATTGGTCAATGCGTGCATCGGACCGACCGGCTTGTTCGTATGATAACAGATTCCAGAGCAGCCTTGTATCGATTGTGAACTTTTGTTGTGTCGCTCTCGAAGACGTGGTAGCTTCGCAGGGCTGAGAGATGACTTGGATACTCTGCTGTAGCTTCTGTAAATTATCACGCTACAGCTATGTTTAGTAATAGTCTGCCTTTTCAATCACGTGGCAACTTACCATTGTAGCTGCAGTTTTCCATATGAATCCCATTCGCTGTAAAAATTCGAGACATTTTCCAAATCCTGACTGGGCCTTGGTGCGGACGTCATAGTCTTCGACGAAGCTATGCTGTATATGTATCGTTGCAACAACTACTACAACATATGCGATTGTCGGATCAGATATCTGATAAGCCATCCTTTCCATCAGGTCAAGGTGATACATGATCCATCCTATGTGACGCGTGATGGCATCAAAAGAACTGTTGATAAATGAATGCGGCATGGTACTTCGGAAGCTTCGTAGTCGCATGGATAAAAGAAACGGATGATTGAGAATGACTGGGATAGAAGCGTAGATAAATTGAGTGAATAAGTAGGGACCCCAGTGATCTCGTCTTTGCTGCAGAGATTCCGGTGTTTGCTCTCCAATCTTGTAAGCAGTAAATCGATACTTCATTGGTACGCTGCAGTCGACCTCGAGGTGACGATATGTGATTTGGGAATAATCGGATCGTGGATTCCAAGGAGGCAACATGTCGGGAAAGGCGCGACAAGATGAGTATATTCGCGCCGCTCTCCATACTTGAGCAAGTGGCGTGGCGTATTTCATAATTCCCTCATCCATTTCCGTTCTTATCGTGCTGTCTGGCGGATTCAACCATGCTAAGTAAGGACAAGGTCGAAAAAGGCTGTCCTCTCCTTGTGATAGAGTCGTGGGCCAGACACTGGAGGAGACACTCCCCTGCAAGTGGTATAGAATAAAAAGACTTTGAAGGCAGTTGCTGAACTCGGCCATATCCCCAAGAAAGCTGTCTTCCGGCACACCACTTATAAGCTGGATCGCAGTACTGAGATGCATGCCAGCCTGAGAAATATTGCCTTCTGATTTTGTTATCAATCAGTGTCGCGTTATTTATTGAGTAGGTATTCCTTACCTGCGTGCTCGAGAAAACTGAGAAGACACAGTGTTTGCAAGACTGAGCAGTCGACCTGGTTGCTGAAGATCTTGTCGGTGACCAGTTGACGTGAAGCCTGAGTCATGGCATGTAATCGATTGCGAGATTGCGCATCCAGCGACTGTGGAGGAAATCGAAGGCATAATGCCTGGAGTACCAGAACCAGCTCAGGGTCCCGATTAGGTAGCGACTGTTTGAACGTTTCGGCGTCGAATAGCACCAAGGGTTGTCGATGAAGCCAGGTCAAATAGATAGATGCAACTTTGTCGCTTTGCGATTCAAGGAGCAAAGATATACTGTTATTGTCTGTTAGTAGGTAAAGCGGCGTTCAGAGTCATATCTCGGGTCTTGCCTTGAACTTGTACCAGGCTGAATGAAGTCGGTCGTTTCGCGCGTCTCATCGAGTCCAACCATGGAGCGTGGTGTATACCCTGCTGCATACTGTGAGGTTGAGCGAGGGCGCGAATCTCGGATCGCAGGACTTGAAGCCAACCAATGGTCAGTAATTGATTGAGTCTTCGCACAGATGCAAATACATACTCCAGGCGGTCTATAACGAAATCCAATTTCTCTTCCAGATTTTCCATACGGACCTCCTTTGGACCGATAACTGTTAGCAATCTGATAATCCACCCAAATGTGGTCACAAACCAGGGTTTTGTCCGAGCGGGAGCGTTGTCCTTGATAATCCGAAGCTGATTCATAGATACAGATTTGGCCAAGACGCTCACAATATGAGCAGACAGGCTTTTCCCCGGGACATTTCGATTTTTTGCGGCTGAGAGTTGTTAACTCTGAAAAGCAACAGAGAGAGAAGCGGGCCAACTTACCGGCATGGCTCACAAGCCTGTCTTGCGCGTTTTGTAGGTCGCGTGTCTTCCATACGAACCCCGCTGGTGGATCATGATAATGACAAAGAGTAGGGATTAAGGTGGGGAGCTGTATGGTTGTTATAAGTTGCAAGAAAAGGCACTAAGGACGATAAGTGGCTTACCATCTACTGTGGCTGGCTTATCGCTTTCGCGATAAGACTCCTTTAGGGTAGGCACTGGAAATATATAAGTTTTATATATAAG
>JABCJY010001405.1:0-15848 GCA_013184415.1 Fusarium concolor
GTCTTATATACTTTACTCCGGCACTTTTACCACCACCATGTCTAAAGATCTGCAACTCGTGTTTAAAGTTTTATCATTCTGGCTTGCGGCCCGTTTAAGACATATTAGTCTTATGGTCTTTTTGCAAACACTCAACACTCTTCAAAATCAGATCATGAAAACAAACATCAACGATAAAGCGAATTTGCTTATGAATTTGGCAAAACAGACGGACAAAGAAGATTTCAACTAAGATTATTAAATATTTTGGTATGATGTACTCTAATAATGATCAATCTGCCTTTCGGGTTTCCCTGTTATTTATATGCATCCACCTATCTGGAACTCCCCTTTCACCCTTGCCCCATCGGCTGGGCCGATCCCAAATGCAACTGCCGGGCTATTACAGGGTTTGATTTGCCACTACTGTATCTGTAACAAGGGTCAAGCTCTATGCACGGTCCTTGGCGTTGCGGACTGCAAGGAACTTCGAGATGCCGGTAGGAATATTAGCCTCGGTTCATCTTCCGATATTTAATATATTTATCTCTTGAAGACAGGAGGTTTTCTCACCAAGTACACAAAGCCAAACACCAGTATAAGACCTATCTCTATGTCTCCTCTTCCATGCATTTCGAACATGTCAACCAGTTCCAGGCAACAATCTGGACTTGCTTGTGAGGAATGTCGACGACGAAAGTCAAAATGTGATCGAGTTCGGCCCATATGTGGGGGATGTGTTGATGCAGGTGTTGAATGTGCTTTTGTGGAAGATAGGCCAAAAAGAGGACCCAAAAAGGGACAATTAAGAGCGTTGAGAGCTCGAATAGGTCGGTGCCATTCGTCATCAACTTGACTTCGACTTCTGTTTCTAAAGCCGTGTGATACAGCCACGTTAGAGCAACAACTCGCTGGCCAGTCAGATATCGAGGTTGCCGATGCCACTCACATTCAAACTCATAGTCGCAGCCTTAGCCATAGCAATGATCATGGCATCGATGCTATGTCAGCGGCACCACTGGAAGAGATGGACTGGACCATGCCATTCGATATGGTACAAGCAACGTGGATGGAACAGCCAGGGAGCATATCAGAAGCTAATTTTGGAGAAAACAGTCACGACTGCAGCTTGGCGTCACAGGAAATCGAACTATCACCCCAACAACTCGCACTGGCTACAGATGAGATATCAGTCACCTATGATCTCCCTCCCTTGATACAGCTTGATCTGTAAGTTAGCAAAAACTCTAGCAGCCTCCAAAATCTTTATTAGAGAAGAACGTAAGCGCTGATATAAACTCTTGTTGCATCTATCAAGAGACCAGCTATATTTTGATAGGGTGCACCCCCTGTTTCCTATGGTTCACAAGCGACGTTATCTGTCCTGGTCAAAGCTCAAGAATACCACTCCTGGTCGTCAATGTTTGAGATTGGCTATGAGAGCACTTGCTGCATCTATGTCTTCTCAGTTCCGTCCCTATAGAGAAGAGCTGTATCTCAAAGCAAGACAGGTGGCTGAGGAACTTGACGCAAGCGACTTAGGACTGCCTTGGACAGATACTGAGGTTAGCATCGAGCAGGTACAAGCGTGGCTTGTCATTGCACATTATGAGCTTCTGGACCCTCATAGGTATCCGGCCATGACAACAGCGCGGCGGGCGTTCCGTCTCGTACATCTCTCGCGCCTATATTGTAGCGACTACAAAGACCCCTTTACAAGCAGCAGGCCATCCTCATCATCTGACGACATTCCTTCAACCCGAATTGATTTCCTGACAGCCGAAGAAAGAAGAAGAACATTCTGGGTTGCGTTCTGCTTGGATCGTTTCTTGAGTGCATGCGAAGAGTCTCTACCAACCATCCATGACGAAATTGTGCGTTTAGATCACACCAAGACATTATTCTTAATGCTCATGCTGATCAACGTAGATATCGGTTCGCCTTCCCTGCCCAGAGCGGAACTTCCAAAGTGGAGACGAAGTCAAGATGGGCTTCGCCGAAGAGGCATTGGCGAACACAAGCATGAAACAATCATCACACTTCGCCGAATTTATTATTGGTATGGCTCTTTTTGGACGCTGCATCGTCCATAAGTACATACAGAAAAGCGATCTATCTCTGGAAAAAGACAATAGGTCATTCTGGGGCAGACACGAATGGCTAGCATCAGCTGCAGAAAATCAGGTTAGCCTATTACCACACAAGCCAAGTGATATGGACGACGAACCGATGCAAATAATGACTTGTATGGTAATGCATGATTGCATTATAGCCATCGCGGATGCAAGCAACGCGTTATCTCGGAAGACGAAGGAAAAGCAACTTGCTGCCGAGACGTATGATAAGTCGGCTTGTGAGGCAGCTGTCAAGATGGCTGACTTATCGAAACTTATCACAAGCTCTACTTGTTTTAAAGTAAGCTACATTTCTTCCATTTTCTAGTCCCCATTAACTGTTCCAGGCGCACCCATATCTGCCGCTACTACTGGCCTCGGCGATCTCATACCTTCGTACAAGCCCAAAACCACAGGGAGATCAAGGCCTAGATAGCCAGACAGAGTCTGCCAGGGGACAATTGATAGGAGCATTAGAGAATTTCTTTGAGATTCATAATCAGGCGAGACAGTTTATAAATAGCCTGAAGCTGTGGAAGATAGACAAAACAGAGTTTGGGGATAGGTATGTAATAAGCAATATATAAGAGTTATATATTTTATATAGATAAGGCTTTAAAGAGAATGCAATATACTCATTCATCAGCTAATATCAAGTTCATTAGTTGACCTATTAAGGTTTCGTCGGCAATATACCCATTATTAGTTACCCTATCTAGCCCCTCTTACTTTAATCCCTATTACTAACTTTAATTATAGCTATACTATTGCAATATTCCAAAACTACTTATATAGGTATAATAGGACCTATTATAGAGCTGGTTATAATCTCCGCCTTTAGAACGGACGACGTAGAGGTCGAGCGTCCCGATATGAGTGAGAGTCTTTGACGAAGTATCCCGACAGAAAGGAGTATCAATCTTATGGCGTTCTTGAGCAACACGCCAGTAGTCTCAACTACACGAAGCATTACAATACAACTTATCACTCGAAAACTTAATTTTTCCTCAAACCTAGAGGATATCTCCTAAAGTTGGAGTGATTCTCTATGCAATGTGACAAAAAGCTCACACACCTGCCCCTTGGAATGATATCCTACCTAGATACTTATGTTTGCCTCGCATATCTGTCATCAGCCCTTCTAGCATTCAGAAGGAAAGAAGATAAGTGCGATTCGTGGCAGCTATGATCATCAGCGCCCACGAACTAGTTGTCGGCCAAGAAAACTAGTCACAGAAATTTCTCATCTTGCAGACCTTGCCAATCACAAGACAAAAATGCAGGGCAACAGATTGTCTCAAAAGGAAGCAAAGGATCATTATTAAGCGCTTACCTCAACCAGTACTCTGAAGCTATTTCCATGCTCAGCGGTGCAGGAGGATAACAGGAAGAAATGAATTAGTAATAAGATCATCGGTATGTATCTGCAGGTTAACGGCCGATCTCACCAGCCCGCTAGGTGGGCTGCCAAAACATGGGATGTACTGTTTACGTCGGATACCAATCAATCTGATCAACCGGTCCTTCAAAGCACGCAAGTGCAAAAGATAATAGACTTCAATAAGAGATCAGCCAGATACAATCATTATGCCCGACTCTCCAGCAAATAACTAACCTCACAAGAATTTGCAGTCAGGCCAGTATCAGGGCAAGAAGATTGGGGTTTAATGAAATGCCGAAGTAGATTTGGTGGGTTTATCTCGAGGCCATCCTATGACTGGTGCATAATTGCCGGCTGCGTTATTACTGTCGTAAGTATCAATGGTGTTGTAAAACAAGCTAGCGTCTCAGCTCAGTACAGAAAGTTATAAACATTTACCCTGCAGCCACTCTTCCCTGGAAAACTCCAAATCAGGTCTGCCATTTTGCAAGAATTCCTTACCAGCATCTAACAATCAGACCAACGGCATTTTACACCTTGTTATCCAAGCACATCGCTATAGTCTGCCGCTTAGAAAATACAATTTATTTGTATAATCGAGCAGCCTCTGCTGGGATCAACGTATAAGGTATAGCGTGTAATCTAGCCAGCCAGCCCTACGAGCAGCGTTGCTACCAATCATTCGAAACAGCGGACCTACCTCGCTCACGTCGAACACTGCAAAAGTTGCAACGCTCTCTCCCTCCACACTAACGGTCGAGGCGCCTTTTCATTTTGGAATATAAATTATAAGAAGGTTAGTTCTGTTACATATGACCGTACCTGCAGGAAAATACGGGATCCCCCGTCCGTTCTCCTATAGTTAAGCCCGTATGGTGGGGATTAGTAGTTGGGTCGATGACAACCAGCAACTCCCCGCTGTTGTATGTTTTGAACTTTTGCTTTTTGCTCTTTCCCTTATCCTTCTAATTGATATATTAATCTTCTGTGACGCCGGCACTTTTGCTATAAAGTAATTCTATTACAATGGCTAAGTTACCTTGCTGACTGTTAATCCAGCTTGTATTAAACTAGTTCTAAGTCAAATCTGGGCTAATGAATATTTCAAGAGGAGTAAGGCATTGAGTTATAGTGTGGAGTATTTAAATTATAAGTTCGTGGTGTTAGATGGCTCTGGAACTTGAGCCATGATTAGATAGGAGGAACTGTTAAGGTCAGTAGTGATTATTTAGAAGAATTACAATCGTGCTTTAGAATCGAGCCAGATTTGACAGCGTCGCTGCCTATTATGTAAATGCAGAAGTACTGCGGCTATAAATCGTTTGCCTATGTAAGGGCTTCGTTAAGAATGTCGAGGAAGAAATAGATAATTCTTTCGGAATTTGCACTAGTTTCAATTCAACTACATCCTGACAGGCAAGTTAAGAGTCCTTTATAAGTGATGGTAGCCCTATAAATAGGCCTGTTATATTCCTAAGGATACTTTCTGCTACTGCTGATTTGTACTAAAAGTATTGTTAACGGGAAGAAAAATTATTTATCTATCGAGGACAAAAGATTCCCGACTACAGTGTTTGCTCGCAGAGAGGTTCAACGGGGAAAATCTGAATCTGCGTAGTGTTTCTCGCATTAGATGCCATTTGCGGCCCGATGGGGTGGGAGAATTAATAACTCTCCGATTGCTAGTTTGACGTAGAGGTCAGTGATGGTATGTTTGGAAGAAGATAATATGTTTTTATTACGCCTAGACTAGCGGTCAGTCACGCGTTTACAACAACAACAATCCAAGACCGCCAATTTACCATTGAAAAGAGACCCAGCTTGACAAATTTACTGGCTACTGTGCCTTCATCATGTTGTCGTCAAGTTTGTCCCTATGGAGGCCGATCTCCTGGAACCTATAATTGGATATACTGCAATCTCAATGCTTTTGCACTTGCTTGTAGGCATATTTATGCTTTTTAGGGCTCAATCACAAACGACACATTTAGCTCACTATTTAGACATCACCATTGCGCAAAAACACCTACCACAGCGCTTGGAAAGCCCAAAGATTGTCTACTATCTTACTATTAAAATAAGGTAACTGTAGAGTTTTAAGAAAAACAAAATCTTTGCAAATATAAGCATAAGCTAATATATTATGGCTCTAGGAATCCACTTTGCTTCCACTTTGTTATATATCTCGTAATAACCTCTGCAGTAACAGGGCCTTGTGCAGCCAGGGAAGGAGAATGCGCTTGGGACTTTGAGGTGTCCAAGATCAGCCCACCACATGACATGCGCTCAAAGTTAGAGTCCAAGAAGTCAATGAGCCGTGCAGCGGGGTTCCAGCTGTCGGTTGGGAGCGGAGATTGGCGGACAAGTTTGATCCAGCGGTTAAAAGGCACGATACGTTGAGGGGGGATATTCAGGGAAGCCGCCAACACTCGTGACATGGCTTTCCAGGGTTGTCCGACAGGGTTATCGATATGATAAACAGGGTGCGGCTCGTGAGGATCAGGGTAGCGGATGCGTAGGAGATCGACCATGGTAGCAGCTACAACATCTACTGGAACCCATTGCACAACACCATCAAAGTCGGGCCATGCACAGAGAGATTGAGATGACTTGACAAGAAATGCAAAATGCTCGACGGGATTCCAAAACCCGCTCGTGCTTGATCCGGCGATCTGTCCCGGACGAACGATCATGGCATGGAAGGCATCTGGATACCTATGCAATGTCTCGTCCAAGATACGCTCGCATGCCCATTTGCTTCGCAGTAACCGATTGGAAGCACAGCGCCCAATGGAACACGCTGCTCCGGAACTCGAGCCGAACCGAAGTGACCAACGACGCCGATAGAAGACACGAGTTGGAACGTGATGCGAGGAGCAGTCTCACGACAGGCCATGTCTCTTGCTAGATCTAATAGCTTGCGAAGAGATTGGAATTGAGGTTCGAATCCCTTAACAGGACGTGTTCCGCTCATTGGCCAAGCGTTGTGTATGATGTGTGTTCCGTTTTGGACCAACCACTCGTAATCGGACATGGAAAGGCCTAGGTGGGAGCTCGATGTATCAGCTTCTAGGATACGTAGCTTGGAGCGCTGTGCAGAAGTTAGTGTAATACCGCGGGATGAAAAAGCCTCATCCTGCCGCTCTTGAAAGGGTGCTCTGCTTCGGCGGTTGATGCAAACCACTGTATCCACGTCGTCGTGGCTGGCAAGGCTGCTGGCTAGATGGGAGCCCAGACTGCCAGTAGCCCCGGTCAAGAGAACAACAGCTTTTCTGTTCTGATTCAAATTGCTGCTGCGTCCGGTTCTCAGATCGTCAGGTACCTCAAAGTCGGCAGAGTACTTGGCAACATAACCTTCAACTTCAGCTTCCCTCTGCATTTCTTTCTGCGCCGTTGCTGGCCCATTGGTTGCTGTCTTGCTCAGGGTTGAAGCCGGCAGTCTTGTCCTAGGCTCCCCAGAGGCCAAGGCAATGATAACCTTTTGGAACGTGTTTTCAGGCAACGCTCCGTCAGTCCAGTCAACATGTCCATAACCAGCACTGACAAGATTACGCTCCCACTCCTCAGCATCGATGATAGCATGCTTACGCCCGTCGTCGAAAAGCCACCAACCTTCGAGTAGTCCAAAGATAATATCGACAAATGGTACTGACTCGGTCATCTCCAGCATCATAAGGAACCCATCAGGTCGTAATGCAGTTCGAAGGTTGGCAGCAGAGGAAACTAGGTTCCTAGTCGCATGGACAGCATTGCTGCCAATAATTATGTGATTGCCCTTCAGCTGTTCAGCCGGTGGCTTTTCAATGTCATGAATAGCAAACCGCATGAATGGATATAGTTTACCAAACTTTCGTCTTGCATTTGCCACCATGGATCCAGAGATGTCCGTGAATGTGTACTCAACAGGAATTTGGAGCCTGGCGAGCATTGGTGCCAACACATGGGTCGTTCCCCCAGTTCCAGCACCAACCTCGAGGATCTTGAGGGTCTCAGCTTGCTGACTATGACCCAGTCTCTGTACAAGGTTCTCTATGAAGAGCCTCATGTGGTTATAGTTCATTCGGTTGAAGGTATGGTCACAGTACAGGGCCTGTACCAACCCACGCCCTTCAATACTACCAAAGATGACACGCAAACCATCCGTCTTGCCCTTGAGTACATCTGCCAGGTGATTGCCAGCATAGTAGGTGAGCTTGTTAGCGACGACAAATTCTGGGTAACTAGCCAATTGTTCCTCGAGAATCTGCAAACTAGTTTTACGGGGCGTGGGGACCCGTGTGCGACTTACATCCCCCGTTACCTCGTCGATGTTGATCAGGCGGGCATCGTCACAGAGGAATCTGTAGAGGAAATCTACCAGTCGTCCATGTGCCGGTGGGAACTGTATGCGCTCGAGAATCTGCCCAGGTTCCGCGTGGCGTAGAGAGACGCCCAACTGT
The DNA here is from genome assembly GCA_013184415.1 of Fusarium concolor. Lineage (NCBI taxonomy): Eukaryota > Fungi > Ascomycota > Sordariomycetes > Hypocreales > Nectriaceae > Fusarium > Fusarium concolor. The sequence continues at coordinate 7,914 of JABCJY010001405.1, forward strand.
TCAAAGGCCTCGACAACGATGGCAACACAGAGGCGATTAGAACCAGCAAGTACGACGCGGTCAATATTGTCAATCTTGAATTCTTGTAGGTGCTGGTCACACAGAGCCTTGACCTGGGCAAATGAATCCAAGATGTCGGACTCTGAAAGCTTCAGGTTGCTAACCACTGGTTGTGCATCGGTTGACGAAAGAGGCCTAGCAGTAGAAGGTTCCACAATGGCTTCTGGGGGTGTCGCTGGCGTTGCCGGGGCTACGTTCTCGTTAGACCCGAAGGAACTGCCAGTGGTGCTATCAGACGAGTCACCATGGTCATCTGCTCCGTGAGCGGAATTCTCGTAATCAGGGCCGTATAGAGCTTTGGATATGCATACGACAAACTTCCGGAGGCTTGTGGCTTCCATCAACTCATTTTGGTCCAGAGTGCATTTAAAGACGACTTGAACCTCGCGAGCAACCTCCATACCCATGAGCGAGTCGATACCGAAATCAGCCATCTCGGCATCGAGGGTAATATCGCTAGCCTCTATACCCGCCACATGTGCTACTAGGTTCTTGACATCCTCGGTGATGTCTGGATGACTTGCACGCTTAGGCTGAATTGGTGTCGTCTGTTTGCGAGTTGCTGTGTCTTTGGGGGTCTGCTCAGGCGATATAGTGGCTGTATACGAAGGGACATCAACACCGTGACCTTTTGGCCCGGTGGGTGGATTGGTCTTGAGAACTGAAATGTCTGTCGTCAAACGGGTCAACATACGACGCATTGAGGCCTTGGCAACGCGCGCATATTGAATGCCCAGCATCACCTCACGCAGCGAACCAGTCGAGGCATTAAAGATGAAGAGGTCTGATATCCATAGCTTCTCAGACTGGCGAGTGTGACGAGCGAAAACATGCCAACTCTCTTGAGCATGATCAATATCTGGATCAACAGAAGGCGACCGCATCGAATGCTCACAGCCTGTGGTAATAAACATGTCGGCGGGGTCGCAGTCGGTCATGCAGTTGACCCAGATGCCGCCAACCTGACTGAACGAATCACTGAGTGGGACATCAAGCCATGTCTGGCCAGATGGCTTCTTGGAAACATGACCCGTACACTCGGTACCCTGGCCAACTATCGCTCTGACCCCACGGTATATATCCCCGTAGTCAACGACATCAGCAAATGTGCGGTAGATGCTGCGGCCTGTCAAAACGTCCACTTCGTCTTCTTGTTGCCTTCCCAGGCCGAGCTGTAGCATGTTGGTGCAGTTGGTATGGCTGACAAGTCGCTCATAGCGGGAAAATTCTGATTGATATCCTTTTTCGGTACCATCCCGAATGTGAATTTCGGCTTCAACGTGTGTTTCCAGATTGTCCTTGTCTGTTTCAGAAGACCCATGGCTATAGATGCGCCAGGACCAACGAAGGAATTGTTCATCCAGAGGTTCAAATACGATATAGGTAGCTAGGGACGGGTCAACACAGAGAGGAGCGTGGTTGACCATGTGGTGAATCACAGGTAGAAGGCCCCTCTGTTTCCATTCTAGGTTGATGCTGAACAGTGCCTCAATGGCAATGTCAACCATTAGAGTGGCAGGGCAGATGGGTGCAGTTTGGGCGATGAGATGGCCTGAGATAAAAGACTTGTATGTACTTGAGTTCGTGTTGATACGGAAGCGAGGGTTCCCTCCTGGGCATGAGACAATGCTCCAAAGCCCCAGTGGCTTGTCAAGTGCGGCATCATCGTCGAGTATGGCAGGCTGTAAGGGCCCAAAGGTGTCCGCTATAGCTTTGAGGCCCTCGAGAGGCGACTTAAGCTCAATCCAATGCCGAGACTTCTCGAATTGGTATGGTGGCAGCATCATCGTTGAGTATCCGCTGGCTTGTGACGGATGATGGCCCCAGAACGCAAGGCTCAAACCCTGATTCCACAGAGAGACAGTCGCATCGGCCAGACTATCAAGGCCTTTATCATTGGAGAGATTCATGGCCTGAAAGTAGTAAGCATCCGAGTTCTCGTGGCATGCAAGGGCACGACTGGCCATCATGGTGATGCCCGAACTAGATCCAGCCTCGATAAATATGGCTGAAGGGTAATCGTTGGCCAGTCGCTGGACAGCATGGTTAAAGTAGACAGGGTTTCTCATGTGTTCAGCGACGAACTTGGGACCGAGTTTGGAGTTTGATTTTGTACGGGTCGCGCGCTCTAGTGATGTACGGGGCTCCTTGAACTCCAGCTCCTTGCCAATGTTTTCCAGTTCCATAGTGAGATGATCGATGAGGCTTGAGTGAAAGGCATTCGTCACATTGAGCCATTTAGACCTGATGGACGAAAATCTGACGTCTCTGGAAATAAGCTCAGCCACCTTTTCGATAGCCCTTGTAGATCCTGCCAGGGTGAAGCTCCGGGGGCCGTTATAGCACGCTATCTCGGCCAAGTGCGCATCATCGCCTGACCGATTTGACTCGGCCAAGAGCTCAAGTACATGAGCCTCGTCAGACTCAACCGCCATCATAGCACCGGGATCAACGACACCACTCCAGATGCACCCCCGGTGTGTCCAATGTGTCCCTTGACGGATCCAATTGGAAGTGGCTGGCTACGATTCGTACCGCCAATTGCAAGACGTATACTATCGTACTCGGCTGGGTCACCAACAGGTGTTCCTGTTCCATGTGCCTCAACGAGAGAGATATCGCTCGGTTTTAGATTTGCTTTGTTTATAACATCCCTGAATAGTTGAGAAAGGGAAGGAGAATTAGGTACAAAAAGGGGCGTGCAGTTCTGATTCTGGTAGACAGCAGTGCTTGCAATGCATCCAAAGATAGGGTTGCCATCCACAAGGGCGTCTGATAGCCTCTTGAGAAAGACACATGCAATTCCCTCAGCACGACAGTAGCCGTCAGCTGCATCATCGAATGGTTTGCATTGGCCGCTTGGGCTGAGAAAGCTTGCTCCAGCTAGATTCTGAAACCAAAGAAAGTTGGACATAGTGGCTACGCCACCAGCCAGAGCAGCTGAGCAATCGCCAGAGAGGAGATTGTTACAAGCCGTATGGATGGCAACGGCAGATGCTGAGCAAGCCGTGTCAAATGTCATGGACGGTCCTGTCCAACCGAAATAATGAGATACCTTTCCCGGAATGAAACTCTTCAGGTTGCCTGTGGCCGTAAAAGCATTGGCTGAGACACATGCAACGTGGTGCTCGTAATCACCAGCACAAGCTCCTAAGTAGACTCCGACATGCTTCTTGTCTCTGTGGCCACTGGTCTCGTGATTCTCAGTGAAGTAACCTGACTGCTCAACAGCTTGGTATGCCGCTTGTAGAAACAGACGTTGCTGGGGGTCCATGGTTGTCGACTCTCGCGGACTGCGCTTGAAGAACTTGTGATCGAAGGCATCTGCATCTCGAATAAAGTTTCCATACCAATTTCGTGATGAGTCCTTGTCTCCCTCACGAAAAACAGTATCGAACATGAGACGGTCTGGGCCAATCAACTCATGCTGAGAGTTTCCCGTGCGTAGCATCTGGGAAAATTCTTGCACGTCATCAGCTCCTGCAACCTTGATTGCCATTCCAACCACGGCGACGGCCTCATTGGAACTAGCCATTTTGCCTGATCTGCTGTCGTGAAGCAAAACCGGACCGGGGGGGGGATATTGAGTTGACAAAGAATTCACTGGATCGATCTAGTAAGAGGTAGAAAGATATTGGAATGGACCTGCGGGAAAACGGTAGACGTCCACAATCTACGATAGATAGTGTGGTATTGTATGATTTGTATTGAAGTGTAGTTCACCAGGAGCGTTCTCTTCCATCATGCACATAAGTAGAATATCTGATGATTATAATATACTTCGATTGGCTCATTGAAAAACAGCATGGACATGGAAACTGTGACTAAGCGTAATGCTAATCTGCATAAACTCGTAAAATCGCGACCATCCTTATCTGCTTGGTAAACTTTGTGCCGGAATTCTGCCTTGGCATCAGGCAATAGTGGGCATAATGTTACGCCGAGAAGTTATCCCATCACTGTTTGTTATCTAAACTCCGTACCACTGTGGCGTCAGCATAACTATGCTTATTCTCCCTCTGAACGAGTCCATTACTCAGTTAATAATCACAAAGACTATTCAACATAACCTATTACTGGGAGCCTAGTACACAGGTATGCAAAATAGTATTTTATTGAAGGATTTTACTGAAAGACTCCTATTTCTTTATTTTTAATATGCTACTTGGAAGCAATAGAGGGACTCCTTTTCTGAAATACTCCGTGTGCTCTTTGCTTAATGCTCTAGAATCGGAGATCTGTGTAGCTCGTGGTATCTTTCGTAATAGAACCTCTTTCAATTGAATAGGCAAAGCGTGATATCCAACCAAAACTCTTAGCATCTCAAACTCTGACATTTAAGCCCTAATCTGATAGCAACAAAAAAACACGATCATTTCCAATTTTTTTTAGGAGAAACCAGTTCAGTCAAATCATTACAAAAGTCATTAGTTCTCTCGATCAACGAAACTTTATTACGAGAACTTGTATTTTAAGCACCAAATTGGCTCAAGCGTAAGGTCTAGTATGAGGAGTAGGCGAAATTTAATATTATTATGCAAAGATTTCAGAACGATAAACTTGACCGACCCTAGTCCTCTAGACAGTGAAGAAAGGCATTTCCTGCCTGCATAACCATCTCGTCAACATTGAAATCCCAAATCTTTCTCTGGTGTTTTACTAATTCTGCCTCGCATTTGAGAGTATCACGGCCCGTAGAGGGATTTCGCCACTGATAAAGATCTCCAATGTCTCGAGAGCCTTGCACGAGCCATTGAGACCTCTCGCGGCGAACAATACTGTATGAACGGAAAGCGGCGGAAATAGCTTTTGGCTTGCTATGGGGGCCCTCCTCCATGATGTGGCCCATAGCCAAGTCCAACGTTGTAGCCAAGACGAGGGCGTCTTCTACACCCATGCAGGCACCAGCACCAAGAAACGGCGTGCTGGCGTGGGCAGCGTCTCCGGCGATAGAAATGCGACGTCGCGCGTAAGATGGTAGAGGATGCTCGGCCGTATCGAACAGAGCCCATTTAGTTAATTTTTCTGGCAGTTCCTGCACCACTTTTCGAATCGATGGGCTCCAAGCCGAAACATAGCCGTTTATCTCCGCTTTTGTTGCTGGTGCTGTCATCTTCTCGCTTACCCATTCACCGGGCTCATGAACAAATATTGCAATATTAGACAATGTCCACTGAGCCACCTTTGAACTTGTTAGCAATTGGTCACTAGTAAGTATATGCTAAAGGACAGGGTAAGATATAACGAACAGGATACGAAACAATGGCTACATCTGGCCCCATATGTGTGCATTGGTTCATTGCTTTATCTTGGCCAAAGGCGACGACTGCAGCTGAAATAGGTATAACAGCTCTATAGGCAACCTTATGAGCGAAGTGCGGATGTGCGGACAAGTTATCTTCACCTGCCACCAGTTGCCGTGTTCGGGAGCGGACTCCGTCACTGCCAATCACTATCCTACATCAGTAATCTTGTCCCTGTGCCTCAACTCATATAGGAAGGCTTACCACCGTCGAACTCATAAGTGCTATCGTCCGAGAATGTAAGAGTGACTTTCTCGCAACTTGCATTATCCTCCACTTCTTTCAGCTGTTTGCCGAGCTTGATCGAATCTGTGGGTATCATGCTTGCCATCTCATGCAACAGTTGTGATCTTAGACACCCCTGGTAGTCCAGGTCTCTTGCGGATACTTCGAAAAGTAGGGACCCTTCGGATTCAGCTTCTTCTTGAGTGGTTGGGCTATATCTATCCCAGTACCGATTGTGTGAGTGGCGGTTGACCTCACCGATACGGCAAAGCGCTTCCAATAAGCGAGGGTCCAAGCGCTTCATACACTCTCGCGCAACACCAGTAAATGCAAAGCCAGCACTAATCTCGGTAATCTCTTGGGCTTGCTCAAAGACGGTGACACGAATCCCACGTCGTAGTAAGCCTAGTGTTACCATTAATCCAACAATACCTCCTCCAATCACTGCGATCTCGAATGGCCGAGTAGTCGACTTGGTCTCAAACTCATTTTGTTGAAGAATGTCCGAAACAGTGGCCATATCGTACATGGATTTCAGTGAGATCAATGATAAAATGAAAGAAGCTTTTTTTTCGAGGGTTGAAAGAAGCTTGGCAAAATGGAATACTTCTCCTTAAAAGTTGCTTGGTGATCATCTGAATAGCTCACGAAAAAAATATAAATATTACTAAATCGAGCAAAGATAAGCCTATTATTAAGCCCTTCAAATTGCTAGGACTAATTACATCCTTTGATCAATATCGCGTTCGCCGCTTGCTGACCAATACCTTGTCCTGTGACTTACGGAGTAATATATCGGAGTTTTGTTCACGGCAGACTTTCTATATCACCCCGATACACAGTGCCTGTGAAACCACCTTAAGCATTAATCTATCTATTTTCGTCTCGTTTACAACTATGAATAAAACAGTTCTCATCACCGGGTGTAGCACTGGAGGCCTTGGTTATGCTTTGGCCGAAGAGTTTCACAGACTTGGTTACCATGTCATCGCCACTGCACGCGACACTACGAAGATTGGTCCCCTTGCAAACAGATCTAGCGTCGATATCCTGCCTTTAGATGTCACCTCCCCTGATTCAATCTCTGCTTGCCTTGCCAAAGTGCAGGAGATGGCAAACAGAGTTGACATCCTAGTTAATAATGCGGGCCGTGCATCCTTTAGCCCTTTGGTCCACGCAGATATCCGTGAAGCAAAAGATTTATACGATGTGAACGTTTGGGGTGCTCTCCGCGTAACCCAGGCTTTCGCACCGTTGTTGGTCGATACTCGAGGAGTTATACTGAACATCTCTTCTATGGCCGGAGCAGTTCCTCTAGCATGGCAAGGTAAGCAGCTTGATCATTTTATGAAACTCTGGCTAAGGCTTTTGGGCATAGGCATATATAACAGCTCCAAGGCTGCTCTGACATTTATATCAGAGACCTTGAAAATCGAGCTTGAGCCCCTGGGCGTACGAGTGGTTACTGCCATGGTAGGAGCCGTCAATACTCAGATATATGCCGGCAGTGATGTCGTCTTGCCTGATGCCTCCTGGTACAAGCCAATAGAGGATACTATTAGACTGCAGGCCGATGGAACTATGCAATTGCCCAATAACGAGGCAGTAGAGGTTACGGCGCGATCTATCGTCAGAGATACACTTAGTGGACGGAGGGGGAAAATCTGGCGAGGAGGTGAAGCTGGAATGGCGAGCATTGGCTCGTGGCTATTTCCCACTTGGCTTGTCGAAACTATTCTCCATAAGCATCGAGGTCTATCGACACTTCGAGAAATATATAAAAAGAGTCTATAGGTATGCTTTGAGACATTAAGTAGCTATAAAATAGTTTACGTCTAAGATACAGGTGATTTCTACGAATGCTGAATACTTGGGTTTTGGATACGGACGTCATGGCTCTCCATAGCGCTTCGAGATAAGGCCTGAGCTTTGCGTCAGCTCTTGGCCAGATTCAGCTCTAAATAACGCTTCTCAAAACACACTTCAGGCAACATACCGACTGGCCCATTGTGATTCTTCGTCATTCAAGAGATTAAATTTATTACCTGTCATATACTTTTGATGTTCGACTGGGAAATAAAAGGATATAGTTCAACCCCAAGATTGCAGGTTTATGGGGTAACTGTAGTACGAGACAGAAATCGTTCGGCCTCTTGTAAAGAGGCGTAAGGACGGAACTACTTTACTTATGTGAGATATATTATACAATAATCCATCTGCATATCACATTTAACTAACTATAAGATATCTTAACATTAGTGTCTTAGTATATATAGCTTGCAGCTAAGCTAATTACTAAAATAATCTTTTACTTTTTAATAGCTAGGTTTATAACTATTTTCTTTTA
>JABCJY010001406.1:0-37202 GCA_013184415.1 Fusarium concolor
GTTTAATAAGTGACCTTTATTGCATTGCCCCAATCCAGATTGGCGCTGGCTAACCCTATAGTAATGCACTATTCCAGTCCTTGTACAAGTGTTGTAATCTCCCTTCCTATACGCTCTACCAAGTCTCGAGTTTCTCCCTTAGTTATTAGTCCTCCTTGCACGCGGACACCAAACCCAATTGTGTTTGTTGAAATATCAGGTGCAACATCAATGTAAATACTGTCTTCAGGCAAGTAGGAAATGTCGAGCTTGGAAATCGATGTGGCAGATCCATCTTTATCTGAGAAGGGCTCTGGCGGCATAAAGTCCGTAGGTACACCTATGGGCAGATGCTCCAAGAAACCCTTCGGTTGCTTTGACTTGAGATTGTTTTCGGTGGCATGAGATGAGGGTTGCATCCAAAGTAGGTTCAACCACACATTAAACAAGTGCAATGATGTATCCTCAGTGTAACCTTTCCAATAGCTTAGAATATCGCGCAATGAACTTTGTTCATACGGTACACGTTCTGCCAGTGTAGCCTGGATCAATCGGGCCTTTTCACCAACTCGAATAGACTCAGCCTCTCCCTCAGGTAAAACGTCTTTAGCGGTGAGAGGAGTGACGTTCAAACAAGGGCCCGTCAGGTGATCGATATTGTTAAAAGAAGCTGATCGACCGGTTTGGTATAGACCCAGTGTTGGGCTTGACAGGCCAGTCTCTCGAGCAAGGATACGAGAGACTGCGAGAATCACAATGCTTTGAAGAGAGACGTTTGAGGATCGGCAGACTCTGTCCAAATGACCAAAGTCCTTGACTGCCTCCCATGCGCCGACGAACAACTGATTGTTCTTTTGCGTCATCCCATCTTTAGCCTTGCCGTTGCCAGAAGGTTTAATGATGGTGGGAGCGCTATGGCCGATTGCCGAGCGCCAATACGTAGGCTCATCCAGCTCCTTCAATGACTGCAAAGTGAACTCAATAAATGAAGCGAAATCGGGCCTGGGTGTAGGTTTTACTCTGTGGTAATGATCTTTCAGTTCATTAATAAATAGAGGCATCGTCCATGCATCATATATGGCATGATTCATGAGAACATGAATTCCATCTCTGTCGGCAGCCTTGAGAAGGAGAAGTCGTACAGGTGGTTTCTCTAGAGATGACGGCTTTGACGCAGCCTCCCGTGCCTGAGCTATGGCGAGATTCTCTAGACTTTCCGTAGAGGTTATGACCTCAAATGTCCCGTCGTTGCGGTCACATTCGGTCAAGACGATCTGAACGACTTCGGAAGGCGAGATAGCATAAAAGCAAGTCCTCAAAATGGGATTATTATCGCGCAGTAAGAACCAAGCGTCTTTCATAGTTTCCACGTCGATGCGCTCCGAGCATGAAAATGGCCATGCGGGCTCGAAGAGTGTTCGTCCAGTCTGTAGCCATGAAGCAAGATGATACATTTGGCCACTAAGGCAGGGAAGGATCTTGTCAATTGTATTTGGCTTCAACCCCAATTGGACAATGACATCCTTCTTGATACTGCTATAGTCGTCGATAATCGACTCCTTACTAGTATTCTCCGTCGGCATAATGTGGACTCGTAGACAAATACCACGGAGAGTGTTTCCCTGAAGGATATCAGAAACACCAGCTTTGAAACCGGCAGCACGGCACATAGACGCAACACGAATTGCAGAAAGTGAGTCCAGCCCAATGCTGAAGATGCTTGTATCTGGCTGTATAGCTTCGACCGGCACTTTAGAAACTTGGGACAATATGTCTCTGATGACAGGTTCATGAGACGGCTCCGGTGCGTTAGCCATCGAGACCACGCTGTCAGCGGACGAGCCGAAGCTGAGAGGCAAGCTCTGAAGCTCGTCTGGGAATATTGTTACACACCGTGAGGGATGCAGAACAATATCGCAGAATGCTTGACAGAAGTCCTTGAGAGCCTGGTCGAGATCCCGTTTTGCCATGGCTTCTCCTTGACACGAGGCTCGAACCGTGATTGATTCTTCTGTTTGTTCGACCTCGGTATTCATCCTGTACTCGGACTCGGGAATGTAACCATCCGTGACATAGGGCATCCAAATCTTGCTATCTGTCAGGTCGTCCTGCAATGTCCGCACACTCTTCTGGAACACAAACAATGTGTTGGCTAGTGTAGCCGCATTTAGCACGCCCTTGCGTCGCAGTGACTTCTGTACTTCGTGCAAAGGCGCATGTTCATGACTCTGTGCCTCAGTAGTGAGCTTTTGTATCATCTGAACTTTGCTACGATTGCTGATGAATGTGGGATCAAGCGTCACCCTCTTGGCCACTGTGTTGAAGAGAGGTCCAACTACACGTTCGGCCTCGATTTCCAAAGATGAGCGCCCAGCAAGGACTTGACCAAATGCTACGTCTCGTTTCCCTGTGATTTTGGCGAGAACCTTAGCATAGGCGAGGATGGCAACACTTTGCACCGTGACTTCCATCTCTTTGCAGCTTTCGAGTATATCCATCATATCGAGCTCAATCTTTGCTTCAGAATAAAACATTTCTGAGGATGGTTGATGATGGGGGGATTGCGGAATCGGCGTGGCCTCAAACCCTTCGAAAGTATTGGCCCAGAATTGGCAAGCCTCAGTCTGATCCTGAGAAAGGGAACGGACTGCCGTCGCAAACGGTGGACGCATTGGTAGTGAGGTGCCTTGGTAGGCCGAAGCCAGGTCGTCGAAGATAAATGGTAGCGAGACGCCGTCGTAAAGTGAGTGATGCATGATGATGACCAAAAGTCTTCCTTCGCCCTCGTTGACAATCACAGGTTGAATTGGTGGCATGGTAAAGGCCGATTCTGTATCCAATCTGACTAATGGCATGACCGCCTGAGCGATGTCGGTACCCGATGGAAGAGTTATTTCCTGCCAAGTAGTTGAGAACTCGCTGTGAACGGCACCAACCCAGGGAATTTCCATATCCGGAACGGGATGAAATGATGTGCGCAGGATATCATTGGCCATGACCGTAAGTCGATAAGCTTCCTTCAACCGATCAGCACTGGTCAATTCCGCGAGTCTTACGATGTGCGGATGAACATAAACAGCCCCTTTAGATACAATGGTTTGAGTGATCATAGCAGTCTGTAGTGGACTGCATTTGAAGACTGACTCGATTTTGTCGTCTGGACTGAGCCGTTCCACTTGAGATACAAATCTATCGAGCTGGGTATCGTCATCACAATTGGACCGTGGCGGGCTCGGAACCTCAGCTGCGGCTTTCTCAACAACACTGTGAGCCAATGCTCCGATACAAGAGAAACGCATGACTTCGGCCGACGAAACAGGGACTCCAGCATCACGAAGTTGGTTGGAGAATCGTATGGAGGTCACCTAATCAAGTCCAAGACTCAAGAACGATGCGTTCCTGGATATCTGCTGGTCTTCCAGTCCACAGAAACGCTTTACAAGATTGCAAATCTCCACCTCCAGGTTCGACCACGGACGACCGTCCCAGTCTTTCTTGGTGTTCGTTGTGGCCGTACCACTTGACCAGGAAAGATTGAGAGAATCGAGGGAAATAGATGGATTCGATACCATAGCGGGTAGAATCAAGTTCATCTTTGCCATAAGGTCTTGGGCGTCGTCTGTCTGGCCAAAGGATGATGTAAAGCCACAGGTCAGGTGAACACGCTTGTTCTTTTCATCCGCCTCTACTTCTAGGGCAAGGGGATACTCCGAAGGCATGTTACTCTCCATCTCCTCCCATAAGTCGTGAATCTGATCTTGAGCAGACTTGGTAAATGAGAAGAGGCAGTCGAAGATGGGGCCCTCTGCTTTAATCCACCGCTGAATGTGTCTCAGAGATGTATGTTGATGATCTAGGGCCTCAGCAGTACCCTTGTGCACATGGTTTATGACGTCTTCCACAGAAGATAGGTTTTCCAGATCGAGTCTGGCAGGAATGGTGGCAATACATGGTAGAAGCACAGAATCTGCTCCTGCGACTGGAAACACCCTTCCAGGAAGTACAACGCCATAGGTCACATCAGATGTGCTTACGGCATCGGCCAAAGTCAAAGCAAAAACCGCCTGAACCAGTGAAGATAGTGTAGATTTCAAGTGAGCTGCACAGCTCTCGAGCTCAGGGAGGGATGGCGACAGGGTTGTGGAGTGGACATGCCGAATAGGGTCTGATACTTGTTTCTTGAAGATCGTTGGCCTACAACCAGCGAGTACCCGACGCCAGTACGACTCGGACTGTTCCATGTTCTGGGAATAAACTTGCTTGATGAAGGCCTCGGGTGATCCTCGCTCAGGTGGAGTCATATCTGGTAGATATCGTGCAGCAAAGTCTTGTAGCAACATACCAAGTGATGCGCCGTCGTAGAGACTGTGGTGTATCGAGATAAACAACGCCAGTGGTAGCCTGGAAGCGGTAGTGACTGCGTGCAAGATACGAAGCGGTGGAATAGACATCATGTTGTTGGTAATGTTCTGACCAATTGCGTCCTGGCGACTCTGGAAGTCTGCCATGGCCGCCTCCAGGTCATCGTATTGTCTCTCAGTCCAGTCACAGCAACAGTCAGGCTCAAGTACGACCTGTAAGATCTCCGACTGCAGCGGAACAAAAACCGTTCTCAAGATTTCAGTTTCCTTGACGGTATCCTGCCATGCGTTTTGGAGACGATCTGGATCAGCAGACGAGTTTATCTTCAGCACGATATGGTTAACGTAGAGACCCGAATTGCTGTTCATGGAGCGAGCCACAAGGCCCTCTTGAAGGGGCAAGCAAGGCCTCACGGACGCTACGGGTAACCCGTATATATTGGATGTTCGACTTTCAAAGAACTCGGATTCTAGCTTCGAGAGTCTGCTCTGTACTTCTGATGATGAAGCTGCCTCTGACGCTGGGTTTGAGTTCCATGAAAGGCGGGCGAGCTGTTCCATGACAGGATTGCTCATAACAGACGCCACGGAAGCGGACAGTCCAATATTCCGAAGGCGGACCGAGAGATTGATTGCACTCAAGCTGTCGATGCCAACCTCGAAGATGTTGGTGTGTGGATAGATCACGGACCGGTCAATTGCAACTGTGTGGCAGATGGCGTCAGCAACAGCCTTCTCTTCTGTTGTCAATTCTCTGCCCTTGTTGAGACCACCGTATGTGGTCTCATTTCCACGGAGAATGTCAGTCAAGGGGAGACTTGCAAACAGCTCTTGCAGCAGCTTGCTGTTTACTTTGTCCGACATGGCAGCGAAGGGTATTTGGTTGACAGGAAGTACAATTTCCGGAACCATATAACTGGGCAGCTTCTGGCGACATGCATCTTGGAGTTCCTTGCATAATGTGCCAATATCGGCTGAGATGATTGAGAGATCCTTTGCGTTACATGGCTGCTGTCCTAGGTGTGCGATGAATGAGACAAGCTGCTGGCGGGGAAGACCAGGATGTTTCGCAATAATGGTGACAACGTCAATCGAGGCTCTGGAAGACGTCCTCAGAACTTCTGAAACTTCGCCCAACTCGAGTCGTTGGCCACGAATCTTGGTCTGATCATCGCCACGCCCAAGGTACTCGATGCTACCGTCTGCCATTATTCTTCCGATATCACCAGTCCGGTACATTTTCTCATGGCCAGGTCCTGTGACAAATCCTTTGGCATCAGGTCTGTTCAAATATCCTTTCCCGACAAGATCTCCTGTGAAGCAAAGCTCACCTGTCTGCCCACGGAGAGCATAGTCGAGGCTATCTGGAAGAAGAACATGGCAAGCACATGAATTCAAAGGAAGTCCAATGTTTCGCAGGGTGCTGTGTTTATGCACCAGTGCAAATGAACATCCAATCGTCAGCTCAGTTGGCCCGTAAGCATTCATGATTGCTACTTGGCTTGCACAGCCCCATGTATCCAGGACTCTTTGGGAGATCTTTTCTCCTCCGACACTCAAGAGTCTAAGACTTGGACAATCTTGGGGACGGATATCGGCCTGATCGAGCAAAGACGGAACGAAACCGGCATGGGTTATTTCCAACTTAGCAAGCGTCAATCTGAGGTCGTCCATCAGTAATGACCGTGCGCCAGTGGATGTTGCCATGCCGTGGCGCCATGGGAAGAACATTTCAGCTATATGAGGATCAAAGGCTCGACTAGCTTGGCCTAACCAGCGTCCCTTGCCACCAAGCTCGAGAGTAGCTGGCGCGATCCGGCAGACGAACTCGGACAGAGACTCGATGAAGGATGACAGATTTGCTCGAGTAATCATAACACCCTTGGGCTTGCCGGTCGATCCAGAAGTATAGAGAATGTATGCAGTATCATGAGGATTGGCCTCGTAGGTGCTGTTCTCGGACGGCAAGGCCAGTAACTCTTGTTGGACTGATGGCTCGTCAATGCATATGATTCGGCATTGGCTCGGTGTGCCTTGAAAAGTCGAAGCAAAAGCCGTCTCAGTGAATATGATAGGAGCATCACCATCCCCAATCAGAAATGCCTTGCGATCATCTGGAAGTCCCTCGTCAATAGGAAGATAAGCGTTGCCAGATTTCATAATTCCGACTAGTACAGGGTAAGAGGCAAGGTTTCGGCGAGAGCACAGAGCAACCGCCCGGTTCTTGATCCCGTTGTGGCTAAGATAAGCTGCAACTCGATTTGCAGAAGCGTTGAGCTCACCGTAGCTCATCGAAAGCTGTTCAACTCCGGCTTCCGTGATTGACAACGTCTCTTCGACTGCTGTCCACTCGGGATGCTGTTCAGCGGTGATCTCGATCCAGCGTACTGGACTCAAGTTTGCTGATTCTTTCACGGCATCGCTCGGTCTGGGGGCCGAGATTGACAACAAACCCTTTTCGATGAAACTCGGAAGGGATTTGAGAGGCACTTCCGGGTTGTAAAGCATCGCGCCAACAAGGGCATCGATCTGGCGGGTGAACAGGACCAATTGCTCGGGGCCCATAATGGTGTTCAGCGACGATGCTTCAAGGATAACCGTACCATCTGGTTCCCGGAACACGTTCAAAGCCATGGGGTGCTCAACAGTTAGCCCAAATTCATCGACCTTGGCATCCCAGAGAGTTCCAGCAGAGGCAGCCATGAGATCCGCTTCATTGCTGGCGTGGAAAGTAAATACGCCAGGATACAGAGACTCGCCTCTTTCTTTCTTCAAGAGCTTACGGATGACTTGTGCGTGGATATGACGATGCTTCTTGGCCTGCGTAGACAAGCAATGCTGTTCCGCTAAAACCTCTCTCACTGTGCCTTTGGGGCTGAAGGGTATAGGCACAACTGAAATAAAAGGTCCGATGGTACGATCGACATCTGCATCGAACACACGATCCGATAGCGTCTCTGCAAATACTACCCCGGGGCCTCCCAGGTAACTCAATAGCACATGTCCAAAGGCTGCTCGAACAACAGATGCAACCGATGAGACACCGAGTTCAGCAGCCTTGGTCTCGAGTTGAGCAGTGGGAACTGAAAGTCGAACTGTCTCCGTGATAAATCTAGGGTCAGTTTCCTTCTTGGGCCTCGTTCTCTCTCCTGTAAGGTCCGGCCATGAAGGTACGTCAAACTCAGTATAATCAGAAAGTTCCTGTTCCCAAAATTCCTGCGCATCGAGAGACGCTTTCTTGCTAGGGAGTACGAGGGAGAGAGTATTTCGGAGTTGAGGTCTGATGGGTGCAACAGCACCGTATGCATAGCAGACATCATGCATGATGTACCCAAGTGACTGGCCGTCATACAAGACGTGATGAATCGAAAAGACCATAGTTCTCTCTCCACAGTTGTCCATAATCGTGATTGCCCACGGTGGATGCTGGAAGTAGCTTGATTGATGTCCGTCCTGGAGTGCGACAATTCTTCGGTGCAAATCTTGTCGATAAGTCTTGTTTGTGCATGCAATATACTCCCAATCAACTTCATGTTGCTCATAAATGACCTGAAGGATACCGGAATCATTTTCGTAGCTAAAGGCCTGCTTCTGAAGGGCGGCAACTGGAAGAAAACGGGTCCTAAGAGCCTCGTTGCCCCGACAGACAGTGGCCCACGCCTGCTTGAGTTTGCCAATGTCTACGTCTAAGTGAAGACTGAAAGAGTGGTGGCTCCAATACATCGCCGAGGTTGTCAGTGTTTCACTAAGGAATCCTTCTTGAATGGCCCTTGAGGGGCAGACGAAGAAGCTCCCCGGAATCAAGGCCGACACTTCTCGGTGCCATTCCCGATTGAATTGCTCGAGATCAAGCAAGTTCTTCGCCTGCGAAGCTTTGGACCATGAACCAGCCACAAAGACCAGATCTCTGACAGTTTCGCACTGGAGGACATCAACAACAGGGAGGCTGTAGCCAGCTTCGTTTAAGCGTGAGACGAGACGAATAGCTCTAATGGAGTCGATGCCCAAACTGCGAAGTCTGCTCCACTCGGCAAAAGAGGTTGACGAGATGTTGGACAGCAGGGAAATGTTCCGAATAACGCAATCTGTCACTTCTTGATCAATCTCATCAGCTGGCTCTTCAGGCTTCTCATTCCGACCGCTGCATGCTTTCTCCCAGCCGTCCACGTCCAAACCAATGTACAGATTCTGAAGCGCGCGTCGATCTGCCTTAGCAGACTGCGTTTTGGGGATGCTCGGAACAATAACGAAAGTGGATGGTTTCATGTGGTCCGGTAGAGTGATAGTTGCCTCCCTGCTTGCAGCGCGAGCAATGTTAATTGCAGTGTCGTTCAAGAGGACAGTCGGTGCTGCTTGGTCGAGCTTGACAGCTTGTGGCGCAGCGATGAAAGCCACGACAGCGTCATTTGGTCGGTCAGGACGATTGAGGACCATAGTTTCGATGGCTTCGGCCAGAGGATGACACTGGCGTAGAGAGAAACTGATCTCACTAAGCTCAACACAATACCGCCAAGTTTGACAAGATCATCTGTTCGACTTATGTATTCCAGCGAACCATCTGAAAGCATGCGAACAAGGTCTCCAGTATAATAGAGAATATCTTTTGCTTCCTCGTTCCACACATACTTTTGCTTATTTGTTTCGGGCTGTTTCAAATAGCCAGGAGATAGTTGGCGGCCACCTAGTGCCAGCTCTCCGACAGCATGTTTCATGACGAATTTCTTATCGTGAGTGACGAATACGGACACAGACTTCAAGGGCCAGCCAATGTTCCCGCTCTTGACAGTCTTGTGCCCGTTCCCAAACTCGCGAAGGGTAGAGACAATTGTTGCCTCGGCCGGGCCATATGTGTTAAACGCCCTCATGTTCTGTCCCCAGTCGTCAGCGACGGGCTGCGGAAGCTTCTCACCGATCATGGTGATTGTCTGCAGAGTCTTGAAACTACTCCTCTGAAGGCCAGCCGAGAATGTAGGTGTAAGATGAGCATGAGTCGCACCGGTCACGTTGGCGAGCTCAGCAAATGAACCAAGCATCACCTCTCGGGGCGCAGAAATTAACACTCCGCCAGAGCTCCATGTAAAAAACAGGTCCTGGATGGAGACGTCGAATGTAGGTTGTGAAAATTGGAGGCATCTCACGGGCTGTCCGTCTCGCGTTCCGGGGATGGCTTCAATCAGAGCATTGATAGCCGTACAAGCAGACGAATGGTTGATAGGTACACCCTTAGGAGCGCCAGTAGTGCCACTGGTCCAGATCATATATGCCATCTTAGTTGGATCGGTGATGGGTGGATCGCTAGCTTGGACGTTCTTATCGTACTCAGACTCTCGCGTGAAAGGGAGCACATCGATGGGTATAACGCTGTTGGGTAGAGATCCCTCCATTCGAATGGAGTCTGCAGACGAAACCAGAACTAGCTGGCCTTCGGTTCGAACAATGAGCTCGTGGCGGCGCTGGGCTGGGGAAAATACATCGATAGGGCACCAAGCACCACCAGCCTTCAGAGTACCCAAGATGGCCACGTATAGCGCTGGGCTCTTCTCGATATGGATAGGAACAACGGTTCCTGTCAATGGTCCCAGGATAGATACTATATAGTCCGCAAGGGACTGGGCTTTGGCATTGAGCTGTGCATAAGTCCAGCAGATGTTGGCTGGGCTATCGTCGTTGAGTAGGTTGCCTCTAAAAAGTAGAGCGTGGTCATCAGGGTTCAACATTGCGTGAGCTTCGAACTGAGAATGAATGAGGGTGTTTGGCGCAAGCTCTTGAGACCCGGCTGGATAAATGCAGGATCGTAGTGACGAATCACTAATAAGAGAGTTTCCCGAGAAGCTCTCATCCGGTTGATTGAGGATGCGAGAGATAATGAAGCTCATCTCACGGAGCATCAGCTCAGCAGCGTCACAATCCATGCATTCATCATTGAAAGTAGCCCTGAGTACTAGCCGTGAGTCACGTCCTGGCCAGGCTTCCACCATGACTTTGAAGTCATTTGCCATGGGAGGATGATGGATCGAACCCCAGAGCCCCTCAGACGTAGACCCGACGTTGAAGTCCTGGTAAGCTAGAAGTGTGTCGTAAGGAAGTCGGCCGTCTGCTGTGACTACCGAGCCAAGGCGAGGCTGAAGATGGGACAGTGCTGCAGCATTTGATGATACGAGAGACTCTGCAACAGAACGGTTGGTCCACTCGGCTCTACTGTGCTTATCGTCCTCTAGTGTAAGGCGGATGGGGATGGTGGTGAATGTTGGGCCGATACAGTTCTCAGTTCGAGGGTCCAGCCTCCCGGACACTACGCTTCCAATCACAACATCTTGTTCTGGTGTTCCAGAATACGCCAGCAGTATCGAAGCCCACGCCGCTTGAAGGACAGACAGAGGCGTCACGCCCATGCTCCTGCATGCTGTTTTCAGCTCCTTGAACCCGATATGAGAGTTGACCTCGACCATATGCGTCTTGGGGCTTGAGACTGGGCGATGTGGAGTAAGTGATGGGAACGCAACTGGTGAGTGACCTTCTAGATGCTTATTCCAGAATCGCGTAGTCGCCTCGTAGTCGGATGAGAAATGATGATGCACAATGTGCTCCAGGGACGTGCGCTCTGGTAAAGGCCTACCTTCGTACGCCTCGGTTACATCCTGCAAGAGGATTTGTAGAGAACCACCATCAAAAATACCATGGAACATGCTCAGTACAACAGCGGACTGGGTCTCGGAGGAGACGAGAGAAATGTGCGAGGGATTCGTGCCAATATCGATTTTGGCTTCGGCGTTTCGACAGGCCAGCTCAACAGTGGCATTAAACTCGTCATATCCCAGACCAGGGCTATGTGTGCTCCAGGTTGGTTTGGCAAATTCATTCCTCGGCTTGAGGATGCACTGAGCGAAAGGAGACATGTCATCATCCAGGGGGCAGAAAACTGTCCTGAAAGAGTCGTAGCTACTCATCACAGTGTCCCAGGCCCGTTTCAACCCTCCGATGTCAATGCCATCACGAACTGGCATGACTGAATGGTAAACATAAGCCGGAGTTGAACCAACTGGCTTATTTGAGCTTCGCAAGAAGCTGGCAAGCATTCCAGACTGAGTCGCTGTAGTTGGCAGCACCGTCTGAATCTGGTCCTGACGGACTCCAAGTTGCTCGGCGCAGCCCGGTAAGTTTCTCTCAGCGAAAGAATCAAGAACCTTCTGAAGTTGCGCTTCATCCGCAGCGCTCTTTGAGCTCGAGGCTCGGGGTTGAGAGGCGAGCGCAATCTTGGCTACCAAAGCCTTGATAGTACCAGATTGGAGGACGTCTCCTACTTCTAGCCCCACGATGGAGTGATCTCTCAATTTCTGAAGGAGACGCACTGCTCCGAGACTGTCCAGTCCAACCGATGCAAGTGACATCTCTGGGCTGATGGTAGAGCTTGCTTCACCGACGGTCTCACTAATCGCTGTCATGAGAAGAGTCTCAATCGAGCTCTTCGGAGGTTCGAAGTCTGGCTCAAGCTCGTCCCTGCTGGTGGAAAGACCCTGAGTCTCACTGAAAGCACTGAACGATTGAGACTTGTCTGATGTCAGTATCTCAGAGTGAACTTTCTTACGATCGACCTTTCCAGAGCTGGATCGTGGCAGACTGTTGAGGAATATGTATCTCGAGGGTCGCATATAGGCGGGCAAGAACTTGTCGCTGTTTTGACGGCAACTGTCAACAACTGCCTGCCTTTCATCTAATGATTGCGTATTCGCCACAATGCAGGCAACAATATGCTCACTTCCCTCTCGGTCACCACTCGCTTTGGCAATTGCAGCGACTAACTCAGTCACTCCAGACACAGTGGAAAGAACCGACTCGATCTCGCCTAGTTCTACACGACGTCCGCTCAGTTTGACTTGATCCAAACTGATTCGCCCAAGGAACTCGATAAGCTGCCGGCCAGACTTATCCCAAACAATGCGCGCCATATCACCAGTCCGGTACAGTCGACCATATTCCGCACTTGATACATAGGCCTTGGCCGTCTCTTCAGGTCGGTGCATGTATCCTTCGCTGACTTGTGGGCCGCCTATGGCAAGCTCTCCCACAAATCCAGTCGGCACCAGTTTTGGTACTTGGCTCTTATGATCCAGTATAAACATGGAACAAGTTGGAAGGGCTTCGCCGATGATTGATCCCCGAACCGAGTACTCAACGGGCGCGAGAACCGTGCAGTTGATGGCAGCTTCAGTCGGTCCGTAAAAATTGGCTAGGGTGTATGGGGTATCTGGTGATCGCGTGCCAAAGTTGTCAATCACGGTTCGATTGAGCTTTTCACCCATACACCAAAGGGACTTCAGCGTCTGGAGGCGAGATGGTCGTAGCAACGCAGCTAAGCTGGGGGTAGCCATCATGATGGTTGCCTGCGCTTCGTTGATTGTCCCTTCTAGGTCTGTTAAAGTCAGGGCCCGTGGTGCGGCGCATAGCGTTCCTCCGTTGCTCAAGGTGACAAAGATTTCCATGATGGAAGGGTCAAAAGTTGGTGCGGCAAACTGAAACCAGCGGAAACCGCCATCATTCCTGTCTGGGAGAACAATGGCTGTTGAGTGGGACGCGATCGAGCAAGTGGCTGCCGAATGAGATATTTGGACTCCCTTGGGTTTTCCGGTTGATCCGCTAGTGAAAAGCAAATAAGCCAACGCACTATTGGCAATAGGCCGTGGCTGAAAGTTGCACTCTGGGTCTTTACCAGACATGTCTTGGTTTGACAGAGGCTTCCATCTAGATACCTGAGTGACATCAATCCAGGTTGTCTGGATACCCTGGCTGACCCATTCATCTGGCTTCCCGCCGATACCGAGCACAACAGGAGGCGTGATGTCCTGGATGAGCTCGCGTATCCGTCCGAGAGGAGCGTCCATGGGCAGCGGGGAGAATGCGAGTCCAGCTTTGAGAATGGCGAGGTAGGAGATATACAGCTCAGGAGAGGTTGACATGTAAACTGGGACAATGCACCGGCCCGTTGCAATTGTATCTTGAGGTACAAGCTTAAGCAAGAGGGAAGCTACTCGATTAGCCGCATTATTGAGCATCCCATAGCTCAACACTTGATGCTGAGTGTGATTCTCTGCGCTCGAGAGGGACGAGAAAAAATCTAAAGCGGGGGAGTTCGGGCTTGTGGAAGCCCAATGCTCAAAGCCAGCATGGAGATGAGTCGCCGAGGTGGCGATACCCCAGTCACTGCTGTATTGAACAAGGGGTTGCAGCAGAGGGGGGAAATTGACAACAGAAAACTCGGGGCAAGAGTCAGGAAAAGATTCAATACCAGAAACAATTTGCGAAGTGAAGATCTTGAGCAGTTGTGCAGCTGCTTGTTCAGGGATGTGTTGGGAAGGGTAGGAGATATTAGCTACAGCTTTGTCTGCTGCTGCGCTTGGTCCAATGTACAGAACAAACAACTACCCTAAAGTCAGCCTACACTGTAATAAACAACAAACAGAATGAGTCGCTCTCACATCTTGCCTTTCCAGTATAGAATTGTCACCAGAGCTGGATCTGCGCAAGTCCAGAGCGAATTGGATCTCACTTTCGTGACAACACGACATATCCAACTCGTCCCAGCTCAGCAAGAGGGGTACATCCTTTTGCTCAGTACTCCGATGAACCACTGCAGAAAAAACTACCATGGAGGCCAACGATGTGTTGGAACCTGAATCGCGGGCAAGGATGAAAGCAACCTCATCTGCACCAGTCAAGCCCGACACAAATCGAGCGTAAGTCTCGATAAGGATTTTCTCGTTGGAAACTTCAAGATAGCATGGTATGTCTGTTACCTGTGCGAAACCCTTGAAGGGTTCCGTAGAGGAAGCCAAATAGTGATCGACAGTGTCCATTGATGGCACTTTCGTGGCTGGAGGAGGTGCCCCGACAGGCTGTTCATCGCGTATAATTGGTGTCATCTTTTTAGTAGAACAAAATTGAAGATCAAGATAAAGCATGTGATTTTTTTTTCTTTTAGAGCAAAGCTAGAAGATATTCACAGTCACCTCAGAATTCTAATTTCACTTCCTTGCATGATTATATAAAAGTCTCATAACGTCTTTACGCAAGGTCGACTGACATTCTCCTAACAATGATAATCTTGGCACGGTTGTAACAATTACTACAGGCACGCCGATACCGGTTGAACTGACGTTATCAATCAAGTCAATCAAGGTCTCGTAAGGTTTTATCCTTGGAGTTGTTACGTTAATTAAAAGCATGCGGGAAAAAGAAAGCAGGCCTTGGCGTGCCAACATTTGGCCCTTTTGTTATGTTGGTTGGATACGACCCACTGAAGAGGAACAAATGAGGGAGGTGGATGGTTTTATCAATCTGATTAGATTTTATCAATCTAATCAGTAATCCCGATCCCTGTTTGTTTGCGGTACCCCCCACAGAGCGGTTAACTGGCATCATACCTCGTCTGATGATCCCGACATTTTTATAGGTTAGACTGTACGGGATAGAGTGAGGCTTGCCTAAGCTTAAACCTGACATGTGAAAAGGTGACAGTCAACTGACAAATGGAACTTTTGAATCTGACCGATAAAATCCCGGAAGTTACCTTCTTATTGGTGCCAGAACCAACACGAGGGTGGAACAGGTAGGGGTAGGAGATTGATAAAAAATCCTTATGTTTTGTCATAGCCTCTCTGGGATGGGGCTTCCCCCTTGTCTTGAGAGACAGGGTCAAGAAGGCCCGTGTTTTCCTTTTCTGTCACTGGGGATTGCGCCGTCATCGGGGCAGTCACAAATCGCGACCACCATCTTGAAGAGGTCTCGTCGCTCACTTACCTTTCTGTTTCTGATCCTTCCAAGACTTTCCGGCATTGTTATCGACTCTCTAACCAAAGAGGCGTCAAGATTGACCACCATGTCGTCGAACAGCCCACCCAACGTACGCAAGGCATCACCCCTTCAACTCGTAAGTCATAACATATGCCATAGTAAAATTTCGGGGTCAAAACTCACATTTACCTTGTTACAGATCCAGACAGTCAAGAAGAGTATACCGGCCACGAAACAAAGCTTCCGAAAGTTTTTTGCGTTCATACATCTCTTCTTTTCTTTAGACTATACAAAACTCGATGTTTTTCTCATCGCTGCCGGTACCTTCTTCGCCATTGCCTCGGGCATTCCATTTCCCCTCCTGGGAATCGTCTTTGGCGAATTGATCAACGACCTCAATACCGCGACCTGCACCGACACCGCGTCGGCGTCAAACAATGTCACGGATAGTGTGCGACAAAAGGTGTTGTACGTCATCTACATCACCATCGCCAACTTTTGCTTCATCTACATCCACTGCAGCTGCTGGAGTTATGCCAGTGAGCGCATCGCCCGACGATATCGCCGACGTTATTTCCAAAGCATCGTCAGACAAGATACCGCTTACATTGAAGGGCTTCCCTCTGGCGACGTTATATCACGGCTGGTGCGCGACATTGAAGTTGTGCAGTCTGGTACCTCTGAAAAGGTTGGGATCCTAATCTCCACCGTCTCATACTTCGTCACGTCGTATATCGTCGCATTTATGAAAGCACCCAAGATCGCGGGCATGCTGGTCTCAGTAGTGCCCTGTTATTTTTTGATGTCGTACGTTGGAGGATATTTCATCAAGAGATACACAACCCGGATTAACAGCCACGTCGACGCTGCCACTACGATCGCTTCCTCCAGTCTGTCACATCTGCCCCTTGTATATGCTTTCAGCTCTGGTGATCGTCTTATCAAGTTGTTCTCTGATCACCTCCTTGAGTCACGAAAAGACGCCCTCAAGAAAGCCGGCACGCACGCAGTACAACTTGGTCTTCTCTACTTTATCGCATACAGTTCCAACGCTTTAGCCTTCTGGGCTGGCTCCCGTCAAATCGCCGAAGCCGTTGAATCCGATCAAGGTGGCGTGTCTGTCGGTGCAGTTTATACTGTCATCTTCGTCTTGATCGACGCGTCGTTTATTTTAAGCCAGGTGGCGCCCTTCATTCACATGTTTGCTGCTGCTGCTGGCGCTTCCGATCGACTGCAATCAGTCATCAATAGGGACTCTCTCATTGACGGCACGTCAGAAGAGGGCGATAAATCTGCTCTGTTTGGTGAAGAAGATATCGTCTTCCGTGACGTGCACTTCTCTTATCCTTCTCGTCCTGATGCGCCTGTATTGAACGGAATCAACCTGACCATCCCTCCACGACAACATACCGCAATTGTAGGGCCATCGGGAGGTGGCAAGTCTACAGTGGTATCTCTCCTAGAACGTTTCTATGACCCAGAATCCGGTGAAATACTGACCGGTAGCCACCGCTTCCAGGACTTGAACGTCAAGTACCTCCGAGGCAGCATCGGATATGTGCAGCAGGAACCAACTTTGTTCAATCGCTCTATTATTGAAAATATTGCTGACGGGTTGATGAACTCGTCTAACGAGAGTCATAAGGATCTTACTTCCGCTGTCCTCAGTTGCGCTCTGGCTGATCTAGCAGCGAGCATACGCAATGGCACACCGGAAAAAGAAGCTCTCAAGGCACACGACCACAAAGTAGCCAAAGTTGTTGAGCTCGTTCGACAAGCCGCGGAAAGTGCAAATGCTTTAACATTCATTGAAACGCTCCCACACGGCCTGGCCACCAACACAGGGTCTGGCGGAAGTCAACTAAGCGGTGGTCAGAAGCAGCGAATTGCTTTGGCACGCGCTCTGATTCGTGAGCCCCCACTTCTTATTCTTGACGAGGCAACGGCATCATTGGACTCGACTAGCGAGAGCCTGATCCAGGACGCGCTGGCTAAACTTCAAGATCGTGTTACCATGGTCTCGATTGCTCATCGACTAGCAACCGCCAAAGGTGCCCACAAGATTGTGGTGATCGACAAAGGCAAAGTGGTAGAACAAGGTTCTCACGCTGAACTGGTTGCCAAAGGTGGCGCGTATGCTAAAATGGTAGAGTTCCAAAACCTCCAGACACTAGAAGCGCCAGCCATACCTGAAGATACTGTGAGCCGCAACAGCAGTGTTATCCACAACATGTTACCTGATTATGGTAGCAAGGAAATGATGCCCGAGGAGGGCGTCCTTAAGACCTCTGGTGAGGAAACGAAGAAGGAAACCGGTTCAGACAAGACGGTAGAGGAGTCGGACAAATCAACACCCCCCAGGTGGTTCACCCTCAAATTCACATTCGCATTGGTCCGCCCTAATCTGGGGTATCTGATGCTCGGTCTCTCTGCGTCTGTTGTCATTGGTGGTAGTTACATTGCCGAAGCTGTCATTTTCGGTCACACCGTCAACAGCTTGAGCCCTTGTGGAGGAGCAGATAAAATCCGCCACGGAGGTCACTTGTACGGACTTCTTTTCTTCATGATGGCACTAGTAGAGTTCTCGGCAAACGTTGTCGGTGGATGTGCGTTTGGTTGGGCGGCCGAGAAGATCCTGACCCGGATCCGAATCCTCTCTCTCAAATCTCTCTTGAGTCAGACCATAGGATGGCACGGCATGGATGATCGAACTCCTGGCACGTTGATCAGTTATATTGTTAGCGATGCCAGTTCTCTGAGCAATATTACTGGTTCTACCGTCGGCCTCATTCTCGCTGCCGCTGTCAACCTCGTTGCTGGACTCGTC
Source organism: Fusarium concolor (assembly GCA_013184415.1). NCBI lineage: Eukaryota > Fungi > Ascomycota > Sordariomycetes > Hypocreales > Nectriaceae > Fusarium > Fusarium concolor. Next base: position 17,956 of record JABCJY010001406.1, read on the forward strand.
GTCTCCTTCGTCCTCGCATGGAAGATTGCCATCGTACTCGCACCGTGCATCCCGGTCCTTCTTGTTTCAGGTATAATGAAGCTCCGCACGCAAGCGAAATTCGCTGAGCGACATCAGAAGGCATTCGCCGAAGCAACTTCAATCACTGTTGAGGCCATTGACAACATTCGGATAGTGTCGGCTTTCTCACTGGAGACAGAATCAAACGTTCGGTATGAGCACGCATTGCGAGCGCCATATCATGAGACACTGCGTTCAATTGCTTACAGCAACGTCTTCTTGGCCTTGGCTTTCAGTATCAGTAACCTCGTGTATGCCCTGGCTTATTGGTGGGGTACTCGGCAAGTGGTGGCTGGTCTCTATTCTCAGACCCAATTCTTCATTATTCTGCCTGCTCTTCTGTTCAGTACCCAGTCATGTAGTCAGATGTTCGCTCTCGCACCTGACATTTCTAAGGCGGGACTTGCTGCGGCTAATATCACAAAACTGCTGACTACGAGGTCGGCAGATGACGAGCTGAACCCTCAGAGCTCCGGCCAGAAACACAGTGACTACAAATTGCTTCTTTCCGAAAAGTCTCATGACACGGAGGCGGCAGACTCAAGTGTCCCAGTTCCATACGGCTCAGGTATGAACGTTGAGTTGCGTGACGTACACTTCGAGTACCCGTCACGACCTGGTCATCCAGTCCTTCGAGGCGTCAACTTGAACATCCAGGCTGGTCAATTCTGCGCTTTAGTTGGCCCCAGTGGCTCAGGAAAGTCCACTATTTTCACGATGTTGGAGCGATTCTACCGCCCTAATCGTGGGGCCGTGGTCATGGACGGGACCGATATTACGCGCCAGCTTGGAACCGAGTTTCGGGACGACATAGCGCTTGTTCCCCAAGAGAACGTGCTTTTCGAGGGTTCTGTCGCCTTCAATCTTGGTCTGGGCGCACGACCTGGACACCAGCCAAGCCAGGAGGAGATGGAAGAAGCTTGTCGCGCGGCCAGTATTCACGACGTGATCATGAGCTTGCCCCAGGGTTACCAGACACCATGTAGCCACGATGGCAAGCAGTTCTCTGGTGGTCAACGTCAGCGACTATCAATCGCTCGTGCTCTCCTGCGCCGTCCACGTCTGCTATTACTCGACGAATCCACCAGTGCATTGGATGGTGAGTCTGAGAGGCGAATTCAAGATTCGCTAATGGCTTTGCGAGGGCGCACCACCATCATCGCTATTGCACATCGACTCAATACTATCCAGCACGCAGACTGCATCTACTTGATTGAGGCGGGCCAGTGCGTGGAGCAGGGCACACATCTTGAGCTCATTGAACGCAGCGAAACATATCGCTCAAGCGTCATTCAACAATCCATCCAATCCTAGATAAATCGCCATAGAAACTGTTTTTAGAAGCCATTCGCCACGCTACCCTACAAGGTAAAATTAGGCACATCTTCATCCTGTTTTTACAATAGACCAGTGTATTATATCATCATCACCGATACCGGACCACAAGCTGGACCTGAAGTCGCGATTCGCAAATTGGGTTATCAATCGCATCTTATCATTACCTAATAGTCCAGGATCAGCCATGCATGTGTCAGTCAGTACTGAGGGTACAACCCTTGAGGATCATTCTTAAGTTTACTTTTTTAACGGCTGTTGCCTGGCGGATCAATCCTTGCTTGGAACTGCCGTAGAGATAACAAAATAAGAAGGTGCATCTTATTGGACACCGGTGATTCAGGATTGAGGCCGCTCTGGGGTAGCTCTATCATGCAGACTTTAGGGATTGATCCACAGCAATCGGCCACTGAAACATACAATCGCGACCAACAAAGTTTATTACCCTTACAGTCTGTATTCTCAATTGGAAATCATGATCCGGCCCGAATTTAAAAGGAGCAACAAGTTATCGCGACATTACGTATAGCGTGTTGGGCTGAAGATGAGCCAAGATGTCAGGATCCATTGAAAATATCTATTACTACTATCTATACAAACAGCTATCAGAGTTCTTTACGAATGGTGCCTGCTGGATATCCTTGCAAATGTGTCGGATGATCCAGGAGGAAGGATTATATCATGCAGGGAGGGTGGCATTGGAATATCGTCTCCACATCGCTTTGATCCGAGTAGTCTCGGCTAAATCAGGGTTCCCTTGTTCTGGGCCTTGTCCACATTGTAGTTCTTCCACACAGCAATACAAGGAATAGCCAGGACGAGAATTGCAGTAGCAGAAATACAGTTGTACTTCTGGCTGTATCCCCAGGCGTAGTTGATGGCATCGCGTGTGGCAGTACCGGGAGGGTACAGCAACTGAGTTTGCGATCCGCCAAGGTAAATTGTAGACCAGTTGCCAATCGTTTCCTGTGGGAGCTTTTCTTGAAGAGCATCGGGGAATGTGTTGGTGTAGATAGCGTTCGCGACAGCAAAGCCAACGGCTCCTCCAAGACTGGCAAACAAGTTGAGCATGGCCAGCATCATGGGCACACCGTCACGATCAGCCGAGGCCATAACAGCCATATCTTCTCCAATAACAAGAGTGCCGCCGGAAACGGCGATGAAGATTTGGCACATGATAATGTAGCCGATATCGGCATCTTGACCACGGAAGTGAATCATAAGACCAGCTCCCAGAAACATGAGTGGGAGGCCAAAGAAGAGACAGGCGTACTTGAAGTGCTTGGTATAGCGGATATAGGCTCCGAATACGACACCCCAGAAGCAGGAGCCGATGTTGTAGATCTGGATCATGTACCCTGCATTGGAAATGTTCAGGTTGTAGACGACTTGGACGTAGTAGTAGAAGTACTGATCCCAAGAGTAGAAGCTGAACCAGAGTATAGCGGCCAGCAGGCAAGCTCCAAGGACGGTTCGGTTTCTCAGAAGCTCCCACCGAATAAAGTATTTTCTGGCACCATACCTCTCCCAGGCGGCAAAGACAAAAAACATAATGATGCCGATCACGACCATGGCAATGAAACTTGCCGAGGAATAACCAGCACGGCCATTGCTAGCAAGGCTGAAAGGCAGAAGAAACAGTACAAAGGCTGCCATCAATAGGAATGCACCAATTATGTCAAATTCGTGGAAGTAGTAGACGATAGATTGAGCGATGGTGCGACCGCTTGGGGTCTGGACAAACAGGCCCATCTTCTCCGCCTTCATCTGGTAGAACTTGAAGACGACGGCCAGTGGGAACAGGACGAAAGCCATGATGATACAAAAGGCACCAACCGCCCATCGCCAAGACGCCGTGGTGATGAAAGACTGAGCTGCGAGAGGTCCCGTGAAAGCTGTGCAGATGAAAGGCGTGCTGACAAAGGCAAAGGCAAAGGCACGGTTGCGCAGGCCAGACGTATCAGCAACGAAAACGTCCATAATAAAGTAAACAGCGCTGTATCCGATATAATACAGCACATAGCCTGCGGCGTAACCGTCAGGGCCATTGCAAGAGGCAATTATGATCATACCCAAGAGGTAGACGCTGACAAAGATTATGAAGCCCTCAGCTCTGCCCCAAACATTGAGAACCTTTGCAATGGGCAACTTTAGGACGCCGCCAATGACGGAGGACAGGATCTGGGCGGTGGCAATCTGGGGGGCTTGTTGGAAGTCCGAGTAGGCATAGAAGGTGACGTTGTTGAGGATAGACTGTTGGAGGGCCAACATGAAGAAGCAGACCCAAATCCTTATTGCGTGTCAGTCCATCGTCCGAATTATCTTGAAATGGTATTGAGTAGACTTACCAAGCATAAGTGATGTAAACAGTCTTCTTCGACCAAACCAATGCCGCTGCCTCGGCCTTTTGGATACCGATCTGGGCGTCAGCCGTGACATGAGCACCATTCTGTATAACCTCCTGTTCATTCCTGTGTAGGAGGTCCAAGCTGTCGGCTGATGTTCCGGAAGTCAGGACGCCGTCTTTACCCGACAGGTTGGTGTTCTGAGTGGTCTCATCGGGACGGTCTGGGTTTTGGGCCATCGCGTCTTTGTGGCCGCGAATTCTCTCAAGGAAGCCCATAACGGCAATTGTTGGAGAGAAAAGTGCTTCCGGCTGTGATCGCAGATGGATTGATTGATAAGATAAGATAAACAAGAACGACTGGGGTCTGACATGCAGATCGGATCCAAGCCGCGAGACACACAATATATATGTACATCCTCTATACTAGCGCCTACAAACCCCCACTCACAGATCAGATAAGCAAAAAGTCGTACGAGGTGACATCGTGTGACAGCCAGTGCGATCGGTGGTAGAATGTGATGTTGGTGGGAAGGTTACATCAACATCCTGGGCTCACCAGAGGTGATCCCACGGTCTAGCCGGAAACAAGAACCAATTAACAGGGCCGGGGTCCGTCAGTTCCGATCCTTGCTCTTGGCGGATCCATCGATGTAAAATTTCAGCATGTACGTATAAGTGCTCCGGTAATCAAGGGTTGACAACGGTCGGGTCTCGGCAAGAGAGGAGTGAACTCCGAAATGGTTTTAAACTCCCATTAGATAATTCAATGTTATTGGGGTACAAGCCGCCATCGCCGCTGCATAACGCGACAGGTAGCCGTTGATTCTCACTTGTTACTTATTACAAACATAGTTCCACAAAAGTTTTCCTCACCAACTTCACCAACACTACTCCACCTCTGCATCTTACTCGGGAGGTTCCAGTAATGGATCCCCTGTGTCAATTACAGCAAGCGTCCTTGCGGGCATTTCTGCCGCCGGAAAAGCGAGGAATAAATATGTGAATTATCCTAAGCTCTGAATGACCAAACACAAACATTATAGAATACCAATGGACAGCGCCTGGGACAAGATCCTCTCTGGAAAGACATCCCACAGCAATCAAATGCGTCTTTTTTTGCAGACAACGCCGAGCAAGAGTATATGGCCTCGCGAAAGGATACAACCTTCCATTAAAGCAAATGTGCAAAAGTCTAGCTTTCGCCACAAGGCTCATTGGCAAATAACCCTTCTGAGTCACAACACAATTACTCCAGTCATACATAGCTCTGTTCTGGTAAGCCTGGTCTGATTATTTATATATAAAATCCCTCCCAATACATACTTGAAAAGATAACATCTTCAACCCCAATGTTTTATAACAGGATTGCGATAGCAGCCAGACCAACGGAAGCCAAAAGACCAAGTCCGCGCAAAGTATGTGCACTGTTCTCGGACGTTTTTGAAGGCACAGCTTCACCAGTTATGGTTATCACGTTGTCGGAGGTCTTTGAAGGATCAGCTTCACCGGTTATCGTCACCAAGTCGCCGTCATCGATGTCACTTGTCGATTGCTTATAGGGACTTGTTGCTTCTTCAGCTTTCGCGTTCCCAGAACCAGTAGATGAAAGGTGCTCCTGGCCAGCTGTGACAGTGACAGGAACCCAAGTGAAGCTTCCGTAGCCATGGTATTTGTATAAAGAATTATCACTAGCAGTGCGAGGGAAGGTCGCAGTAGGGCTTCCATTGTCGTTGCCGCCGATGTTGATAGTGGTGCATGTCTTGGCGTACGTTTTGCTCATGTCACATTGGACAGAAAACGTGTAGTCGTCATCTTCGTCTTTGATTGCCATATACTCTTTATAAAGGCCAGTTGTTTCCGCACCAGGCGCAGGAGTCTTGTCAGCCCATGGCCCGACGATAATAGTATCTTTAGTCAAGCCACAATCTTCTTTTTCCTTCTTGAAGTCGCAGTCCAGGACGAAAGTAGTGGCAGTGGCGTCGGCGCCGATAACATCAGCGACAAAGTTGCCCGTGTAGGCTGGGAGAAGAAGCGATGTAGTTGTGTGAGACGTCATGTTAACTATGGATAGAAGGAAGAAAGAAACGTGATGGAAGGAGGTTGAAGTTTAGGAGGTTATGACAGCAGGAATTTATTAATGCAGGGGTTCACAGCAATACGGACTATGATTGGCACAAACAAACAAGTCTGACCCACATATAATTCCCTTTCATTAGCCAAGGTCTTGGCTTAAGTCATTGTTTTACACAGTCCAGGGTAGTACAAACAGAGACAAGCAAACAGTTGTGTTGTATAACAAGTTGTATTATAGTATTTGATGTCAGGTCAGACAGCCCCTGACAAGCAGAAGAGAAATAACCAGAGGTCGAATAGCAGCATGATACCTCGGAAGTGGAACCTCGTTGTTTCCTTTATATAAAAAAGGCGAACGGATTAGCCATGGGCTAAGAGCTCAGCGAGCTTTTCCACTTCAAGCTAAACATGCCACCTGTTTTTTTTTTTTTTAGGAAGTACATAGGAAATCAAGACAAAGGAGAATTGGGATCGTAAACTCCACAGAGCACTATCCCCCAAAATAATAGAGATGTCTGGTCATTCAGAAAACAGAATATCTCGGATGCAGACAGAGCTTAGTCGGAGTTGGCGTGGGTCAACTGGATAGAGACACCGTTCTCGGTGTGGGCATCGGCGACGGGGATAGTGACGACAGTGACACGCGAGTTGTTGTCGTTTCTCCAAGTAACCTTCTTGTTGGAAGAGTTGACCTTGGCAGTGTCCATGTTGCAAGCGGGATCGTGCCAGAGAGCAAGAGTGTACTCGGTACCAACAATGTCCTTGAGGTCGCCGAATCCGTTGAAGGGAGACTTGACGGTCACGTTGCGCATGTACTCAACGCCTGACTCATCGTTGAAGGTCTTGGTGTACTAAAAAAGAATGTCAGTATCAGTTCAGGTGGTAGGATTGTAGAAATTTACCTGTTCAATGTCGACCTGGCAGTACTTGTTGGCGGCCTTCTCATCTCCAACCTTCATGCCAGAAGGAGCGGTGGAGGGGGCGCTGTCACGAGAGATACCATCGTCGAGATACATGTTGTAGGTCTACCATTGGTCAGTCACATAGTTACTGCATCAGCATCCAATGTACTTACGCTGTCCTTGCCGGGGTAGATGTGCAGGGTGATGGGGTTGGCATCCTGCTTGGGAAGCGAGGGGTCGGGAATGTAGTCTCGAACACCAATCTTGGGAATGATACCACCCTCACGGATGTACATGGGAGTGATGTATGGCATCTGCTTCTCCTCGTCGCTGATAAGGCAGTTGTACTCAACTCGGCTACCTCCCTCGGCTGGAGAGAGAAGAGGAGCACCCAGGGGCTCGTCGGGACGCAAGTTCATGGAGTACCACTTGTCGGGGTAAGGAAGGTAGAGCTTTCGGGTCTGGCGCTTGGCCTCGGGGGTCAAGGCTGGTGCAACGAGCAAGTCGTTTCGGACCATGTACTGGCTCCTGGTAAAGAACTGGTTCTGCAAGATAATCAGCAAACTACTCTCGTAAACTCGAGAAGGAGTCTTACGTCGTTCGAGAAGAGACTTCGGTCAATGTCGTCGGTGATAACCTTAAACAACAATATTAGCAAAATGCCACCATTTATAGGAGTGTGATAACTTACCATGGCTCTAGCAATGGGCAGTCCAGTAATCATGTTCTCAAACATGGCATCGTACAGAAGCTGCATAAGACTGTAGCGAAGTCGAATCTGGTACTTGCAGACAGGGAGGACAGCACGATAGAGCATAGCCTCACGACCTTGGTACTGGTCACGGTGCTCCTCATAGTGCTTCTGGTAAGCATATGGCTCCTGGAACTGCTTGCCATCCTTTCGCATCTCGCCACATCTGGGGCCATCGATCCAGAAACGCTTCTTGGTGTAGTGGTTTCTAAACCAAGGCAGAAGAGAGTACGCGGAGTACCAGCGGATGAGGAGCTCAGGGTTAGCAAAGTCATGCTCTGAGTCGATGAACTCGAATCCGCCCACATCCTGGCCTGAGATAGTAATTCCAGACATACCCAGAGCGAGAACCTGGGCAACAGAAATATCGAGGAACTCCCAGGTCGAGGCGTTATCTCCGGTCCAGAGACCGGCAAAACGGTGGCTTCCGACGAAACTGCCACGGCCGATGATGAAGTTACGTCGGTTCTCTCTCCACGCGAGCTTATCGCTGATCTTGTCAATGTTGTTCAGGCCATGGTACGTGGCCTTGTGCAGGTTGTAGCTGTACAGAGACCAAATCTCGATGGCCTTCTTGCGATCGGCCGCCTTCGCATCTCCTGACCAACCATCAGAGTCGAGGTTGAGGCGGAAAGGGAGACCCTTCATGTCTCCGTACTCCTCAGCGATACAAGGACCAGTCATGTCCTGCCAGACGAAATCAAGACCACACTCAAAGAGGTACTTGTACTGCTCTCCCCACCACTTGCGAACGTCCTTGTTGTTCAAGTTGGGGTAGTGACCGGGGTGACCGTTACCCCAGCCGTAGAAGACACCGCCATGGAAGGCCTTCTTGTTGTTGAAGGTATCGTTGAAGTTAGAGGTATCAGGCTCGAAGTAAGGGGGTTTCTGCTCGCTGGGATTCAAGAAGATCTGGTTTCCAACGGACCATCCCTGGTAGCGTTGCTGATAAGCCTCAGGGGCAGTTGGATCGAGGTCACGGTCGTCAGCAATGAAGTGACCCTTCTCAAGACCCTCATTGAGAGTGGTGTAGGTGTCGCTTGGCATGGAGCTGATGTAGGGAGTGATGTTGGTACTGCACTTGACACCCTGCTCTCGAAGAGTCTTGAACATGCCGACGGGGTCAGGGAAGTGCTTGTCAGCCTTGTTGATAGTGAAGGTTCGGTAGTCCTCCTGCATATCGACATCAATGTGCATGCCATCAATGGGGAAACCGGCCTTTCGGTATTCATTGACAGATTCGAGGACAGATTCCTGGTCATCATAACCGTAGCAGGCCTGGTGGTATCCGAGGACATATCGGGGCTTGAGTCTAGGCTTGCCGACAATAGAAGTGTAAGAGGAGATGAGGTCTTGCATGCTATCACCAGCGACCATAATGGCACGGAAGCTGTTGAAGCGGGTAGCCACACGGATGGCACCAGTGTCCTTGACGCCAACATCAACACAGATGTGCGAGTAGTTGTCGATAAAGGTCGAGATCTGGGATCGGTATCCGGGGTGAGAGTCGACCTCGATCCAGAACGGCTCGGAGTGGTACAGAGGCTCACGGTCATCCTGAGGACCCTTGCCGTAGACATTCTGATATCTCATGTTGTCAAAGTTGAAGTAGTTCATGTAGGTCTTCTTCTTGAACAGATGCTTGCCACCCTGTTCACCAAAACCCATAAAGTCGGCAGTGACAGACTTCTCAATAGACAGAATGGTCGAATGGCCGCTGTACTGGAGACCTCGGGGTCGGGTCTTCCAGATGATGGCAGCCTCAGCACCCTTGTGGGTAGGAAGCTCGAGCTGCTTGGCGGTTCGGGAGTTGACACTCTGCAACTCGGGCAGCTTCTCACAGGGCGGGTTGCTCTCGAGAACTCGAACAGCAATGATCTGGAATGGATCCCTCTGAACCCAGATCTGAAGCTCGACGCGACGGTTGGGGGTCTTGGGGTTCATGACGGTTTGAAGGATGAGGTATCGTGGATCGGTGTCGATCAGCTCCATGGCCCATTGAATGCCTTCAAGATCATCAAGAGTGCTAATGAGGCCACCAGGACCGCCTAGAGTGTCCTTGATGATGGTTCGACTAAACTTGGGTTAGCGAGTTCCACTATCAGAGCAGATGTCGGTAGACTTACGTGTTGAAGTCGGAAAAGTCCGAGCCCACCTGGTTGTTGGGGTCAAATCGAATCTGCCAAACCTTGGGGCGGAGGAATTGAATCAACAGAAGCGAATCATCGTTGAAGCGAAAGATGGCTCCGGTCCTGCAAGCAGGGTTCTTCGTCTTTCCATCGCTCAGAAGCTGATCCTCAGGACGGTAAGCAATCCTGGAAGGCCGGTTGACCTTGGCATTGCCAGAGTCCAGATTCTGGAAGAAGTCATCGGACTTGACAAAGATATAGGGATCGCGAAGCTTGACGTCCTCGTGGTATCCCATTTTGATCAAGGTGGAATGAATGAAGTAGGTAAAAATGTGTTCAAGGTATTGAGTGAGAGAATACAATGTAGAATGAGTGTGGATGTTCTCAATACTTGATGGGCAATTGGGCTTCTTTATACTTTTACCGATTACCATTTCAGGAGTACTGGTAGACCGGTCTGTTATGCCGTGTAACAACCACTTGCCTGAGGTGCTGATGTTTCTGTGGTCAGTATGTTTGCTTACCTAGAAAATGTATGCATCTGGATCATTAGGGAAATGCCGTGTCTGACGCTCTTTTGGAGAACTGCAATTTCCGACCGAATCACCAATTTGGTTCGTTTCGAGTAAAACCTCACATTTGAAGAGGCAAATGGACTCAATGCGTCCGATGTGAACTGAACAGAAAGCCCGAATACGGGAGACGATTTTCGTATTTGAGGCGCTGAACCTCCCAAGTCTCTATTTGACATGTAAGAATGATAACAACCAGACATTTGAGGAATGACAGATCATGAGTAGAAGACATGGAAGGCGAATGCCTGCGCTCAGTTCAATCTCATACATGTCTCTGAAGTGGTGGCTTTCTCAAAGGGAGGGAAGAGGCGGAAGTTGTTTTATAAGAAGCAGAAACATGTTTGATCGCTTAACGAGACCCTTGATGAATCTGCTTTTGCAGCCATTGAGGGAGCTGAGCTGGATGAAAGGAATGTAACGAAGCAAATCTCTCCACACAAATACCAGACACGTCACAATGAAGAATTTCTGTCTCAGAAGGCAGTAAACGCCTACAACAGAAAGTTTTGTATTGTACATGCGATGGACAAATTGATTTATCAACATTATATAATAGTTAGAAAATCAAGTAATCATAGTGCAATTGGTTCACGATTTACTTTTAGACTTCATCCACCTACTGAAGATCTGAAATTACTCATCTCCTCATCTTCTATCCCTTGTCTCAGCATTGACAAGCTAAGATCGGCAACTAATATCGGCCCATTCCGTAGCGCATAGCGGGCGCTGTTGCTCACCTCCGATGGATCCCGAGACCTTGCGGGTTGAATAACTTACATTTCACATCAGCACCACGTCAATGTATTAGACACAGAGGAATGTCATCTCATCCAGTTTTCAGCTCGGGAAGCCACGGGGCTTGGGCATTGGTCAACACGGGCTTGGTCTCTGGATGCGTTCTTCTTTTGGAATGCAGGGTCCTGTTCCCTTTCAGCCATTGCCAAATCAATATGATCGATATAAGCCATCGGCTGCAGCCACTTCTCGACAACGGAGAGAATGAGGGAATCTGATACACGCCGAGGCGACAACTTGAGGCTATGTTGAGACTGACGGCACGTACCCGACCAATCCGGTACCAATTGTTGGAGCCTTCAGGTTATTGTTTCCACAAACTCCATTTCGGCTGTATAGATCAAATTCCAATTCATACGTTCGCGAGCTTCCCGTGGCCCTTGGGATGGATAGTGTTCTCCTTTATGTGAATATTCGCTGCCACCATTCGTAATAAACACGTAGACACATATGACCAGTCTCAGCTTTGACAAATTCGAACTCAGCTTCCTAAACTGAAAGATGGTCTACATATATAAAGGTAATTACGTCGTTCTCAAAGGATCTATCATCAGAGCACACTTATCATCAGAGCACAGTTCTGATATCATAACTTCAACCTCTTCTTTCTACACAAGGCTCCTTGCATTTTGACCTGTATCACCATGGCTCCCAGTATCACTGAGCCGACTTTCGGCTCCTCTGTCATCGAGGACAGACGCCAAGATGGCTACTGGGTCGAAACTTTCCATTTCGACAAGAATGACCCAGTCCCTGGTATCATCACGTAGGTGCCTCATGCTTTCTTGAATAAGTTATCCTGACTGTAAATAGATCTGGCTTGGTCTCTGGAGAGATCGAATTCATCGATAACCCCATTGCTGTCCACGCCGCTCACCAGGCCTCGGGAACCAACGGTGTCGAAAAGCCAGATGTGACACAGCGTTAGTTCCCCACCTCAAAGAGTATTCTGTGTAATGCTAATTACCCGTCAAAGCATGGACCAAGCACTTGATTGGCAAGTATGATAGTCCCGTGGCCGTGGTCGCTGTTGATATTACCAACAACGGCCTCATGGACCTGGTTATTTGCCACGACTATGGTCCTTTTATGCTTCAGTGCAACATGCAGGGAGGCTGGGTCAGCTGGCTCGAGAACCCTGGTCGTGATAAGCTTGGAGATGGGCTATGGAAGGAGCGTAAGATTGGTCGCTGGCCTGCTATGCACCGCATGAAGGCTGGATACTTTACTCAGAAGTATGGTCCTTCAACCCGATTACATTTGTTTTATCTGACAATAATAGGTCCTTCCTTGAGGTTGTAGCGGCTTCCGTCGTCAGAGGCGAAGCGGACAAGGTAAACTCTGAAAATTTGGGTTTAAGATACTTAACCTTGTGCTGATGATATTATGAAAGGTCACGCCCATTCCTATCATTCGTTTTCAGAGACCAGAGAATGTCCTCGATGCGTAAGATTGGATAGCCTTTCCAACGTGGTATTTCCAAGCTAACATTTCCAGCACTGAGTGGCCCCGCAGCATCATCGACGACGAACATTTTACTGTCATCCACGAAGTCACGCAGAAGAAGTAAGTTCTTATAGTATCTGATACAAACAAAGTTCTAACATCTGGCTGTCAGATTTGACGGTCCCGATGGTCTCGACTCCATGATCATCTCATCGCGAGAGGGTACCACCTGGTTGCACTACGAGGATGGTGCTTGGAAGCGTGACCTCATCGGCATCGGCGAGCCCAAGGAGCCACGGCAAATTCCCAACTCCCTTTCTCCAGGCTCAGGAGATCACTGGGGTACCGGCTGTGCTGACGTGGGTAAAGTTGGCGACGACCCTTTCGCTTACATTGCAACTCTGGATCCCTTCCATGGAATCTCTGCCTGCGTTTATACCAAGACAAACCGTGGCTTGGGTGGTACAGAGTGGAAGAGACATGTTCTCGATACTTATGGAACTCCTAACCAGCGTCTCAAGAGAGGAGACGGGCCTGGACACTACATTGTTTGTGCTGACTTTGATGGTAAGATCCCATGCAGAGCTATTACTTGTGTGAAGTGCTGACATAAATTCAGGCGATGGCGACGACGAGTTTCTGCTTGCTCTGTTCGGGCCTCTCGACCGTGATGACAAGGATAACTCTATCCCGGTACGTACCTGATAAGAAGAATTGAAAACTTGGACCTTGCTAACGATTTATAGCCTCCTGCGGGTCCTCACCCTCTCAAGGTACATATGGAACCCCAGCAGGGATTCAGAAAGGGACCCAAGCTAATATGCATATAGGGAATTATGTACTACAAGCCGATTGATCTCGAGAAGGGCTTGTTCGCTAAGTGGAGGATTGCTGACGAGTCATCCGCTCGTATTGCCATTGGGTAATTCTCCTTATCTTCTAAAGCTCATGAATCTGTCTTTTTGCTAACGCGGTCAGTAACTTCGGAGGCGCCGGAAAGCTTGATCTCGTGTCCATCGGCTACAACGTCAAGCTCTACTATGAGGAGCCCAAGCCTGTCACCACTCTCCATCTGAACCAGACCGAGCTTGCAGCCGAAAAGCCAGCCCAGGCTCCCATTGTTCCTACGGCGTGGGACAACGAAGGTTTGGTCTACCTCGCCCGGCCTGATGAAGTCAAGCAGGCACATAAACTGCCTCTTATCGAGGTCGCCAACTACGCCATCAGCGTTGAGGTTCATCCCAAGAACGGCAAGGTCCCTGTCGAGCAGGGTCACGGCATCAAGGTCCTCTATGGCTCAATCCACAACAGTGAGCAAACCCCTCGCAAGCCGCTTGGAAACTCTGGGTTCCCCACCATTGCCCCTGTCACCGCTGATGATGGTGACTTCACTGCCGGTGAAAACACTGGTGCTATCGTTCTCCGCTTGGTTCCAGTTGCTGAGGCTGGCGAGTGGGCCAAGACTGAGGACGTACCTGTGAAGACTACCTTTGAGCTCAGCAAGCTTGGCCTTGGACTTGAGCCCCTCAAGTTCCGAAAGGTCGAGGAGCTTTGGTACGGAGCTCCTTTCAAGGGCAAGGATTTCTGGAACATGTCTGGTTTCCACTTCCGCTTTTCTGATGACAAGTCGGAGATCGCCCATATGCAGTTCTGGACCGCCGGAACCAACGTCGACTGCGGCCTCCACAACCACTCCGGAGACATTTTTGAGGAGATCCATGTCTGCCTGTCTCTCGGCACGGGAAATGGTGGCATGTCTCGCCTCATTGAGTCCAAGAAGGGGGCCAAGCCTGATTACAATGGCGACCAGCAATTCGAGCACGTTGCCCTTCCTCGACTCCACGAGCATGGAGGTATGTGGTATCGGGACTCGTATGGCAATGCTATCCGCGACAAGGAGAACGCTGTTTCCTACCCTTACCATAAGTGGCAGGCTGGCAGTGGTCCAAACCTTGATGTTTGGATGGCTCTTGAGTTCAACCCTGATCTTGCTCTCTAAGCAGGCGTGGATAGTCCGGCAGGGGCCTCACATACCATTCTTTCTTGTATTAGTAGTACAGATTTCATATCAATTATATAACTCTTATCTCTTACATCTATTATCTCTATTACAGCTTAGCTAAGCTATGACGGTCTTTACCCACGTCCTGACAGTAATCACAGCTAGGGAAGTCAGTGTTAGATACTACCAGCGCTAAGTCTTCTTAGATATAATTTCTCATCTCCAGTTTGCTTTCATCAAGTCTAGCTGACCTGAACTCTATCCATATCTATCGGCCTTGGGCAACCCTAACCAACAGCCCTACTAACCTTACGCATTGGTTCTAGCGTTGCTCCACAGATAAGGCTGCCTGTAACTTCTTGGCGGAAGCAAAGTTGTAGGTTATAAAATCCGGCTGCCGGTAATAGCCACCACTCAGCCACTCAACTTAATCAAGACTTGTCTGACTACGGATATGGCAAGGCAAGAATCAACACTCAGTAAAACTTACCAAATTGACGATAGATAATTCTTCAGAAAACGCCACATATTTATGCTTCAGCCTCGCTCTGTTTGACCGATCATGTGCCCATGGTGAAAGAGCCATAGAGGCGGAACTGTTAAACAAACTGACGGGAAAAGACACAAGCTGTAACAACCATTCACACAAGAAAAGACTGCAATATATGCGTTTTCAGCTGGTGTGACCATATTGTTTATGATGTAGCCTGATCCTATCGGGGAAGCTAAACCAGCTGCTTCTACCGACCTATGCCTTGTTTGAAAATAGTAAAATCCCTTGTTCATGTGCTGGGAATATTAGACTCTATAATTAAAGTATTTATAAAGGATGCAAGCGTCGTGATACCAGGGTCTGGACGGCTCGCATTATTTGGCCAACGAGACTTGACAGAAACATCAGTTGTCCCCCTTCCGAATGGCTGCAACTCAATGTCGTGTGTTATTGGCAATTCTTGTTGTTGCGCACGAGACGGCTCCGAGCTCGTATCCTGACTCCATGATGGTGCTAAGTCATTTCGAGGCTCAGGCTTCTTGGCTTCGACTTGAACGGTTACTTCTTGGAATACAATAATGCCACCGTTCAAGAATGGTTGCTGATGTGAGGTGTAATGGCGCTCAGGAGGGGGTTGGAGGTCTGCTGTGTCTATCGACGGAGGGCGCTCATTGTTACCTTCGCTCCCTCCAGGGGGACATAAGTTGATTGTTGAGGATGATCGTGCATAATCTTCCGATGGAGCTCGAGGCCTCGTTACTGTAACGCCAGCTTTCTTGACCTTAGAATCTGCCGATGCCACGGCATTTCTGAGTCGACGGAGTGTTGAAGAAGGCCCAGAAGTGAGCTCATTGTTAGCCCGGCTTGCGGGCAATTTCAAAGGATCAAAGTTATGGTGGAGATCCCGTATAAACTCCTGCCGAGACTGTTCCAGCTCCTGTCGCATCTTGAAGAAGCTAAGCGGGACCCATTGACAACTGGGACTGGACGAGATGACGGGATGAGAGATCTTAAGCCGCAACGCCATCATCACGGTCTCGTCTGATTGATCCCCGTTGATACCGAAAGGAAGTCGTACGATAGAGGGTGTTAGCACGGCATCATGAAACAGAGGTTCATGTGCCCAACCATGCAGTGAACCAATGGCCTCGGAGAGATGCGCGGCAAACATTTCCACTTGAGGAGACCTCAAAGTTGCACCCGAAGTCCTTAACCGTTGGAGGACCTCTGGCACCGGCATACCACCAAGATCTCGCAACAGTTCAAGATAGCATTCTTCAAAACGGCTGATATGCAAAGGTACTGAAGGAAGCAAATGTCGAGCGTCTTTCCGTACAAGGACTTGGGGAGGGCTGAGCCCTGTATCCTGGACAGCGAATAGGCCCAGATGAATTCCAGTGTTGATCCGAACTTGCTGATCAACAAAGTCTTTCATGTCTCGAAGCTTTGATTCGAATTCGGTAGACTCGTGGATCTGTAAATGGGACCTTGAGACTTGGCCAGGGTCGACAAACCGGTATCCAGCCTGCACGAGACTTTGTACCTCGTGGTCTGATGTAAGACGACGAACAAGGAACATTAGTGCACCTCGTCCGTCGATTCCATTATCAAGTCCAACTCCCTTCTCCAAATAATTCACTTCGCTTGAGGCTTTACTGCTCGACTCGGTCAGTTCGGCCATTTGGTTGCCTCGGTGTTTTTCAAGTGCCCGTAGGTAAGCTTGGTTTCGGACTGTTCTTTTGGGCAAGATCTCATCCCATAGGACGCCGATTTGCGTGAGGGGTTCGTTAAGGCGCTCACTGAGCTCGGCAGCGGCGACGCAGAATAGCTCGCGAAAAATAACCTCGTAACCCTCGATAAGTTTCCCGTCGTCGTTGATGAGCTGAATACCCTTCTTCGCATCCTTATGGCGGCTTTTGTGTGGTAGCTGGGCCAGATGTTGCTTCATGCCGTTGATCAATCCCGAGATTCCGATCCAATTCCGCGAAGCTTGGAACATCCAATGAAACTGTGAGTGAGAAGTGTTGAACTTTTCCTTGGTGTTCTCCCCAATAAAGAAATCAGTGACAACGGTGCTGGGAAAGACTCCGCTAGAGTCAATAAGAAGACGTCCATTCTTGTCAAACACGATAGCGCCTAGTTCAATCTGCTGGGCACGAAGGGCGGCTTGCTTGAGAGTACGGACTCGAAGGACAGCTGATCCAGCAATGATGATACAAGCACCAAGAGACTATTATAGTTAGTCGACCTGCAGGTGGATGATGTGCATCTTGTTGCAGGAAGGAGTCCGCAAACACTTACTAAACAAATGACTGCAATGACAGTTGCAGTTCGCGATCCTCTCTCGGCTTTCCTGAGCTGAACCAGCTGATACTCAGTACCAACGGAGGCACACCAGTGCATACTGGATACCGCTCCAGCCAGGACAATAGCAGATATGGTTCGTTTCCACCAACTGCTCGCTGAAAGTGATTGGAAAATGAAAAACATGGCTAAAGCCACAGTACTGGCGACGACAGCAATGATAGCAGCCCCCACGATATATGCTGTGTTATAAATGCACTGGTAATTCTTGATAGACGCATTTCCCAGGTAGTGCATCCCGCAGATGGCAGAGCCACAGAGGGTACCAGCAGTTATCACTCTCCACCAGGTGACTCGATTTGAGATGCCTATTGCGTAAAAGGCAGCAAGAAGAAAGAGAACAGGCATACAGAAAGAGAGTACTGTAATGCCAGCGGAGTAGGCAACCTGCAACTCTGCCTCTCCTTGAGCAAGGGTGAGCGCTTGGTTTCCGATGAAATGCTAGACTGGAAATAAGTATACACAAAGCAAGACATGAGTGAAAGCTTCCAACATACCATAGACCAAATAGCTATACCACCCATGGTGATTGCAGAGCACCCGAGTACCAGACTAATATCTGTGTCAGCGATCGTCTTGAAACTGTTTGTGCCTTGGCTATGGTGCATACTGATTCGAAATACCGTTAAACCATGATCGCCGATTGATCAATTCCAGAGTCGAAGCAGCGCCCACCAAACTGATAAGGTAACTGAGCGCGACATAGCCTGCATTGTACGCCTTTGGGACAACCTGACCCAGATACTCCTCGAGAAGACGCTCACCAGTCATCTTTTGGTGCAGATGAAGCTCAAGAAAATCAGGTCAAAGCCAAGACGAGTATTTATTTCGAAACAGAGACGGGAATGACGATCGGCGGCGGCACTAAGTACTGGAAGCGTCGGTCGCGTAATGGTCATTTGGTCCCCGGATGCATTAAACCTATTTGGAATTAAACTTTTGAGTAGGTGGCATGGGATAAAAGTATAAAATCGACTATGTTTGAGGCGCACAGTTCGCTGGGCGACGCTGACAGTGAAATTGAGTCAGCTTGGGTGGAGACGACGCTGCTAACTGTGTCAATTTTTCCGTCACCACCTCAATGCTGACTGCGTTTGTGGCGCGAATCAGACCTGTCATAATGGTGGTCCGCCACTAATCCAGAACCAAGGTCGGGGAACCACTGACATTCCTTCCAGACGTCCAGGCATCATCCCTCCTCTTCTGTGTGATAAACCCACTTTAGCGCTTACTTAGGTCCGAGTGCATTGGAGTATTAACGAAACACTCAAGATTCAGCCTGGCTAAGGTTGCCGCATCTACCGGGACCCCGGCGACCCGCCCCTTTATTCTTGACGAGATTTCCGCTTCCTGCTTACCCCAGTTTAACTCAGCGCTACTGTAGATTTGTTACTACTCTGTAATTAGCGAGCCCTGCTCAGAAAGATTGACGAAGAAGGAATTTTCCATGCCTTAATTTTTGCCGGCCGAAAAAGCAGCTCAGCCTGGACCGTGCTGGCGCTAGTTCGTCATGGTGCGGCGAAGAGCTGGGCTTGCTTTTTACTACTTGATCTCTTTTAAGGAATGGTTCCGAGAGTCTACCGTGAGAGTGCTGCCCTCCACGGAAACATACTTCCATTACAGTACGTAGTATCCGTATGTGACCGGCTGACCAAGGATCGCCGTCTCCTTGTTTCAAGTGATCACTCGTATGGCTCGTAACGTCAAACAGGGAAACCTCAATGCGACACTCCTTGACTCAAGCAAGAACTCGGGCGCGTCGCCGGCAAATGCATCAGGAAGGATACATATATCAAAAAGTTTATCTGACCTGAATAAACACATCCTCTAAAAAAAAGTCAATATTATTATAACAACCATATATAGTAGCTACAGCAGCTAAATACGAATTAAGTATAGATTAAAATGACAATTATGTTAGGTCCGGATATACGGGTAATGCCCGATTAGTTCAGGCAGCTACGGAGTAAATACG